>MJUU01059774.1:567-12350 GCA_002080025.1 Modiolus philippinarum | reverse complement strand
TTGTTGCATCAAAAAAGATAATATTTATTACTGTGTCAGTGGAGCCATTGGAGGTCTCACAGGAGCATCTAGCTTTATTGAGCACATTGATAAAACTGAAACGAAAATGTCAAGTTTATTGCGATCGTATAAGGACTTCATTTTTTGCCTGGATTTCATTTTTTGCCTGGATATGTATCACGTATCATAAAGAACTGAGAAAGTTTCTCGATTGCAACTCATGGAAAGAAAATAAAGTTTAGAATTTCAAGACATTATGACATAATATATTATGAAAAAAAGATAAAAATGTAAAATAAAAATCACCCTCGTAGGCAAATATGCAGTTTCTCTGTGTCGACTTGCATTGAGCTGGATAAGAGGGTATGTGGATTCACTTAACACATTGGTGAGAAAACGGTTGTTGTTTACTTAAGCGACGCTTAATTGATTAATGATATGTGTAAAAATGTTCGAAAAGTTTGCAAAAATGGCAAAAAACTCTAGAACTATAAATAGTATTGTTACCAAACTTTGTAACTATGACATTTATATGCAAAGCGCTATTATTGTTTGTTCCGTATACGAATAATTTGTCTCCTTCGGGTTCTTAGTGGCACTTTAATGTTCTTAGTGCACTAAGAAGCTTCTTAGCGGTGTTTAGACGCACCCAGTTTAACGTCCAATGAGCAATATTTGAGCTATATCAAAACAACTACAAGTTAATCAATTAAAAAGATTGTAAGATAAAGAAAAATGAAATAAAGGGACAACTTTTATTTAGATTGCCACTGGAAAAGGGGAGAAATGGGTAGGGGCAGGAAATTTAGCCCAGTGTGTCTGCTTTCTTTAGAGAAATATAAAAGGGGTGTTTATACTGCATACAGCTTGGAATTTCTCCGCACAGTTTTGCTACAATGGTTCACGGTCAGGCTTTCTGTATTATGACCTGACTACCCCGTACAGACAGGACATCTTCCTATCCACCAACCGGGAATGCGCCCGGAAGCTCTGTAGCCGAAGCCCCTGAAAACCATTTCAGGTGCCGGGAAAATGGATCAGGAAAGTAAGTCTGTTCTCCTGATTAAAGTATTGAAAGGACGTTTATACTGGACGCAGCGTAGCGTTCATCCACAGTTTGGCTAAAATGGTTTGCGATATGCCTTTCCGTATGGACCTATATTCCCGCATAGACCGGACTTTTTGCTAACAACAGCTGGGGACGCACCTATCACTTCTGTAGCCGGAGCCTCTGAAAATCGGGTCAGCTGTTAATCAACGTGTGACTGTCTAATTTTGAATTAATACAGACATATTTATGAGATAAAAAGGGTTTTTAACAGATGAATTTCTGATTGACGAATCGCAGTTGAATATTGAATGAAGTGGATAATATAAACTAAAGTTCAACGTTAAAAGAAATTAACTAGAAAAAACAGTACTAATATATATTTAAACATATTAGGAATTAAAGGAGAAAAGAAACCATTTACAGAGTAAAAGCAGATTTTAATCATCCATTTTTTTTTTAAATTGCATGCATTTTTGCTTCGCTTTATACTTAACTATTCCAGAATAGTCTATAAAGTATGTTTGACTGATTGATTTTTTAGTTTAACATCCATTTAGCAATATTTGAGCTGTATCAGGACGAGAAAAAATTAATCAATTCAAAAAATTGTAAGTAAAAGAAGAAAGAAAGAAAAGAGGGAAGGACGACCCGGGGCAACGACTTTTGATTGCCACTGGAAAAGGGGAGAACTGGGTAGGAGCAGGAAATTTAGCCTGTCATACAACACCCGATGCGTCTGCTCTCTTTAGAGAAATACAGTAGGGATCTTTATACTGCATGGAGCATGGCGTTTCTCCAAACAGTTTGGCTACAATGGTTCGCGGTCAGGCTTTCCGTATTATGACCTGATTACCCCGCAAAGACCGGGCATTCCCCTATCCGCCATCTTGGGACGCGCCGGCAGCTATGTAGCCAGAGCCCCTGAAGTCCGATTCAGGTGCCGGGAAAGTGTTTGAAAGAAAATAGTATTACCATTTATAACAGTAACATACAATGTCAATCCCAATCATTTCAATGTAAATATCCTGTCCCTACCTATTTCTCCATTTTTCAAATAGCTGCTCCGACAGTCTCACCTACATTAATCTTTTTTTTCTCGATTATGCTTGGAATAGTTTTTTTCAAATTCATCAATCTAAATGTAAATCTCATGTCCTTAACAATACCTCCGTTTCCAATTGGTTGCCTCGATGAATTCCTAATCAACAGGTACTGTTTAGTTCTTAGTATACATCAAAGATTTAATGTTCTTTTTTAAAATTGAAAATATCCGTTTTGATAAAATCAAAACACAAACTGGAGACTCAGAGACTGAGTCTGTATCGCTCACCTGACAAAATGCTTCTGTGCCATGCGTGACCAAAAAAGTTGTTTTTATCTATGGGGTCTAATATTGACCTATGTTCTCCATTGGCACCATGGTTTTTGCTGATCCTATTCGAATGAGTTATCTTTGGAAAAGACCTTTAATACTCGTTGCAATACAGTTTACTAAATCTCTTGCTAGACAACATTTAGCTAAGAAGAATTCGAAATGCGCATATGCAGAAACAAAATTAACAGTAACTTGGGTATTTTGTTATTTTTTACTACTGGGCCGATGTCACTGCTGGTGGATTGTTAGGCCCCGAGGGTATTCACCAACCCAGTAGCCAGTGCTTCGGTGCTGGCCCGAGACCGATTTCAATTAAAAACATGCAATATCTACAGTTTAGATAATTTTGTTTAAAACTGAGGAATATCCTCCCTCTTGCATAGCTCTGTCCTTAGCTGATTTTGGCTTTTTTGTTTAGATCTTATTGATTATTTGTTCTATATTTGGTTTATGGACTTCCAAATGTTTTGATTTAATCTGCACTGAAGTGACATAAGTTGTCGATATGCGCATTTGAAGAAACAAAATTAACAGTAACTTCGGTATTCTGTTATTTATGTTCGTTTTGGCACCTTTTGTTTATCACCAGGCCATTGGAATCCCAATGTGTACTAATTGTGCTCCTCTCATTGCAGATCTTTTTCTGTTCTGTTACGAACAGTGCTTCATGAAAAAACTACAAAATGAAACTGTACCAAACAGTGATAAACTTATTTTTATTTGCAATGATAATAGCAGGTATATTGACGATATCCTTACCATTTACAATCCCCACTTTTTAACTTTTGTCGACATCATTTACCTATAACAACTAAAACTTGATAAGGCAAACAATGATTCTAAATACTACCCTTTTCTGGATCTAAGTATCACTATGGACTCTGGTAAAATTAAAACTAAAATTTATGATAAAAGGGATTATTTTTATTTAACTATTACTAATTTTCCACTTTCTTGACTGTGACGTTCCCCTAGTTCCATCCTGTATATATCTCAACCTGTATGATTCGCTCGCATTTGTTCTACACTTGATGATTTTAGTGAGCGTAACCTTACTCTCACATCCAAACTTTTACAACAAGGTTATAGATTTCATAAATTATTAAATACTTTTAATAAGTTTTACAGAAGATATGAACAATTAATATCTAGATACGACATGACTCGCAAACAGTTATTTACAAAGGGCATTTCTCATCATTGATTTTATGGAAATGTTGTTAATAGGTGTCAGAAACTGATAAATAATCCAGAAAAACTGGGACGGAACTTACATTATTTACGTAATAGTGGATGTCGACGAGATATTCTGAACAAATCTGTTAAATTGCCTTTGGATTCCGGTGACCTAGAGACTATACTGGCCTCTCACTGATACTGCTGATGTCTACTGAAATACATGACGACTCTTTACCAAACTCTTCAGGGGGAGTTTTGAGTTTTTATTTTTCTTCCATAGTGCGACAGTGTTTTACCAGCAGACTAGGTTCCTTGAGCTAGCCGGTAATTTAGCGGCGAGCACTCTTTGACCCATCTTTCTAAATTTGTCGCATGCTTTCTTTTCCAAGAAAGTGGTCATTGAGTTAGTAGTCTACCTGTATTGGGTTTATTCTCATGTTTATTATACTATAGGGAAACGGGATGGAGAAAGGAGAGGTTTGGTTACCCATTAACCAGTTTAAGCCTTCTACTGGCTTTTGCTAGTGCCGTTACCAAGTCGGGCTAACCCGAGTGCCTATCGTAATTTATGTTTGTCTCTTGTTTTCATTATTATATGTGTTATGGTCTCATGTTCATTTACTTCGTATCCTTTCGTAAAATATTTAATACAGGAGTTTGTCTTTTATTGCAGTGTGGAGTTGGTAAAACAATTCCCCGTGGTAGAGATGTATGCTCTTTATTTTTCTTAGATATGTTGTACTTGTACATGAGTAATATCTCATGTGTACACTTCGTTCAATTACTATTATCTAAATTTATGTAAATTCTAAAACCGAAGGATTAACTCCCTCAATCGTAGCTTTTTCCTTAGCTATATTTGATATTACTGATTATTCGGATTTCGTTTGGTTTTATGCATTATACACATTTTTTTAAATTATGGATTTCCTCTGTTTTGGTTCTAGTGCTGCTGATGAGGAATAAATTTCCGAAATGGCCATACAGCTCGTTAAAATTATTGCAGTTGGAGTTAACATATGTGTTATGGTCTCATGTTCATTTACTCCATATCCTTTCGTAAAATATTTAATACAGGAGTTTGTCTTTTATTGCAGTGTGGAGTTGGTAAAACAATTCCCCGTGGTAGAGATGTATGCTCTTTATTTTTTTTAGATATGTTGTACTTGTACGTGAGGTAATATCTCATGTGTACACTTCGTTCAATTACTATTATCTAAATTTATGTAAATTCTAAAACCGAAGGATTAACTCCCTCCATCGTAGCTTTTTCTTTAGCTATATTTGATATTACTGATTATTCGGATTTCGTTTGGTTTTATGCATTATACACATTTTTTTTTAAATTATGGATTTCCTCTGTTTGGGTTCTAGTGCTGCTGATGAGGAATAAATTTCCGAAATGGCCATACAGCTCGTTAAAATTATTGCAGTTGGAGTTAACATATGTGTTATGGTCTCATGTTCATTTACTCCATATCCTTTCGTAAAATATTTTCTAGTACATTTCGTTTGTAGATTGTGGCATGTGATTGTAGGTCGTGGCCATTGTAGGTGTTTATTGCTATCCTGTTTTTGTAATAATTAAATTTGTTTGAATAGTCTCAAAGAAGATAATGAAAAGTATGGTTTTCACATAATGGGCTATGTTAAACTATGTTCTGCAATGAAGGCTATGTTTTTTTGTCGGACCGATATGAAATGAGCAATGTTTGTAAAGTACCTTCCGTACATCATTCCTGTAAAGTTAAATTTCTTTACGGGTTTCAGAGGAAAAAATGAAAATGTGATTTTCTTAAGGGCAAAATGTAAAACTATGTTCCCTACTGGCGGCCATGTATTATATCCGATTGTAACTAAATGAGCAATATCTGTTAAGAACCTTTAATACATCATTCATGTAAAGTTTGGTTGAATTTGTTTCTGCAGTTCCAGAGGAGAAGATTAAAATGTGACTTTTCCCATGGGGTCCAATGTTAAATCTAAGTTCCGCACTGGCAGCCATGTTTTGTGTTGGATTGAAACAAAATTTGCAATCTTTGTAAAGGACCGGACCTTTGCAGAGGAACAGATGAAATTGTTATTTTTCCCCAATAGGGTCCATTGTTAAAATATTTTCCATGCTGGAGGCCATGTTTTTTTATCCGATCGCAACAAAATGAGCAATCTTTGTAAAGGACCTTTAGTATATCATACCTGTAAAGTTTGGTTGAATTTGCTCCAGAACATGAAAATTTGATTTTCCATGGGGTCAGATGTTAAACTATGTCCCGTGCTGGCGGCCATATTTTTATAAGATCTGAATGAAATGAGCAATCAATGTTAAGGACCTTTAGTACATCTTTCCAGTAAAGTTTGGTTGCATTTATTTCAATGGTTTCAGAGGAGAAGATGAAAATGTGATTTTCCCATAGGGCCCAATGATAAACTATGTTCTGTGCTGGCAGCCATGTTTTTTTATCCGATCAGAACAAAATGAATAATCTTGTTAAGGACCTTTTGTACATCATTCCTGAAAAGTTTGAATTTGCTTCAGAAGAGAAGATAAAAATGTGATTTTATACCATTGGGGCCAATTTTAAACCTATTTTCTGCGCTGGCGGCCAAGTTTTTATCAGATCGGAACGAAATGAACAATTTTTGTAAAATATCATCCATACATCATTCAAAGGTTCAGTGTGACCTATAGCCCTGTTTAATAAGTGTTGTAATCTCCCTTGGCGATTACAGCGCCAAATAAATTTTATCACATCTGGAGTGTATATCATCAGTTGCTAATGTAAACGTTAAATGAATGGCAGTATCCGCTGAAGATCTCTCTCGTTTAAAAGTCAAAGAATTAAAGACATTTCTGCGCGAGCGCGGCGAATCTGTGACTGGAACCAAAACTGAGCTTCTCGCAAGGGCAAAAGGTTCAGTTTTATTGAAAAAAAGCTCCGCTTAGTGAAATAGTAAACAACGATCAGAATTGTGACAGTCGGCGCTTATTAGACAAACTTACATCTCCTCTTGGAGAGAAGTTACCAAATCCAGAAAGTTTATCATTTTGGAATAAAGATGTTACTGTTATACCCGATGTAACAGACGACACTTTATACAATTTTTTAATATTAAATAAATGCAGGACATTTGATGCTAAACAAACGAACGCTAAAAGACAGTTGAAGGCAAAAGTATTTTATGATGATCGCCATGTACATATTGTTGTGTATAATGATATTTCAGACAGTTGTTCTCATTGCTTTGTAAAATGTCAAGTTCTGCCGTCTCTACCAACTGATTCAGCTGCCAAGAAACCAGATTACTGTGTTTGGGTTTGCCTGTCCAAAGTCACCGGTCGCATTCATTCAGCAAACTGCACTTGTACTGGAGGGTAAGATTTTCTTTACTCATTTTAATGAACCATATTCCAAAATGTTTCCTGACAGCAAGATTGCTCAACAGTTCTTGATTAACAAGCAACTTATAGTCCAAATCTAAAAGAAACTACTGTGTAGACAGATGCAGAACACAACCATTCACTACACTTTGTGATGAGAGCAATGACAGGGGTTTTGACAAGTAATTTGCTATTCTTGTCCGTGTCCGAGGATACGAGGTCTGTCAAAACTCATGTTATTAATTTATTATTATTTCAGATGGCTATCTCTTCAGAAGTGTGTAACAAGATTTCTTCACCACTGGCCAGCAGTTATTTCAGCAGCCATCCACTTGTTGAAACTGATGGAAATGTCAAAAGAATAGCAGAAATACTCACCAATCATGAATTTAAGATGTACTTCCTCTTATATTGGTCCACACAATTTTTCAGGCACGTTTTGTTTGAGAATTTACTTTGTAACATATAAAAACCTTTTATTTTGAAAAATATAATATGACTTTATGAATAAAATGTCTACCTTTACAGGCTGATTCAACCACGACCACAAAATTCTTGCTAAAGTTTTTGAAGTCACCAGTTATATCGCAGCACAGTAAACAAATGTAACTGAGGTCCCTTATATTGATAGGAAGAACCAGCATGGAGATGACTTTGTTGCACAGGGAAAGGAATGCAGAATTGAGGTTGATGTTAGTCTTGCTACTGTTAGTAAATTCAACATGCATGTATACTTGCTTTTTTATTCTTTATATTCAGTTTAGCGATCATCCATATATTTATTAGCTATGATTATTTTTCGTCTTTAAGTGTGACTAGACAGTTTTATAGGTCAGTAACTACAAAGATAATGAAAAAGTTTCCTTTCAGAGATGCAACATTGAAAATCCTTGCCTTTTGGAATCCATCTGCAAAGGGAAAGATAAAAGGAACTTGTCGTATGTTTTACTACTTTACAGTAATATTACTTATACAATAAATAAGTAACCATCAATAAATATCCACATAGATTTTTCAGTTGCTGAGTTGGCTGCGAGATGTCCACAGATAATAAGCCGCGAAGAATGTGGAATTCGATGATTAAGTGGTCACAATAGCCTCAGAACTTCCTTCAGAAAAGAAAGGAGTTGATAATTTTTGGTCATTGATGGAAGATATTAAAGACCCCTTCACTGAGAAGCCCAGTTGTGAATACTTTCAAAATAAGCAAAATCCTGTTGTGTAATTCTCACAAGTAATGCAGGCACAGAAAGGATGCTTTCAATACTTACAAAATGTGTTTGTGAAACACTACATATGCCCTCAGCATCTATTTTATTAGTTGAAATCTTCATATTTCATTAAGAGCTATCTTTCTTTGCATAATACAAAACATATGAAAATGGAATCATAAATTTTGACCTATGACCTTGACCTTTGACCTGACCTAATTTTTTTGTTGTTGCATATTTCTTTTCTTCTTGACTAGATCTTTCCAAGTATCATTAGTCTATCTTGAATAAGTCAAAAGTTATTAACAAGGTTAAAGTTTCGAACGGACAGACCAGACGAAAACAATATGCCCCCATCCTCGAGCTGAGGCCATAAAAGATCAAGTCAGATATGAGTTCTGAACTTGACATTAACAATATCTGTACCCTGATGTGTGCCAAACAGAAACACGACTTTAATTGTTACCAAGTTGAACCAAGTGAAAGCTTATTTAAGTCTGCTAAGAAATCAGTTATTTATCAGAGCATATTGAATAAATGAAAATTTCTATTAGTTACGAAAAGTCTGTATTCATGTGCATTTTCTTTTCTTCGATTCAAAAATTAAGGTTAAAAATCGTATTTCCAACTAAGTGAAGATGAAATGTGGGAGATCTCTCGCTAAGAGGTTACAAGATATTAACAGGTATGCACAACTACCTTGCATAGACATGGCATTTCGCTATCCACACTTTGCATGTCACCTCTGTATCCGGAGCCTCTGAAAACCGATTTGGGTACCGGGTCAGCTATATTTTAAATTTGGCAGTTGATTGACGAATTTGGAAGTGAAATGATTATAATAATAAGTTAAAACAATTTTGTTACAAATGTTAAGCAATATTTTACAGATAAAAACATATACAATTTAAGTTCAATAAAAAAATTTGAATAATATAAACTTAAACATTGCTACAATTGTACAAAAAAACACAAAGTATGTGATATACATTTAAACATATAGTAGAAGTTAAAAATTTACAGAAAACATTTACAGATTAAATAGATTTTAATAATAAAATATTTTTTTAAATTAAAATGTTTTTTTTGCGTCGCTTTACATATTCAAGAATAGTTTATACCAGCCAAGTAGTCAGTACTTCGGTGCTGACCCGAAAGCCGATAATATTTGGAACATTGAAATATCTAAATTTTAGTAAATTTTGTTGAAAACTAAGGAGTATCTCCCTCATGCAAACTCTGTCCTTAGCTGATTTTGGCTTTACATTTAGATCTTATTGGATATTCATTCTCTCTCAGTTTTTAAGAGTCAATATCAGTAGGTACCAAGCATTTGATGGAAAGTGAAAATCTTATTTTTTCTGAAAACTATGATTAAAATGATTGTTACAATGTAGTAAATAGGAAAACAAAAAAGAAATGTAAAATTGACTCGAGTATGATATCGTATCCAAAGAAATTGTATTTCCATGGTTACAGCATCTGAATTCCATGTAAAAATAGTAAAAAATAGTGATACTTTGATGCAATAAAGGGGCTTTATGGTTGAGATATGAAATATCATATTGCTATTACATGTGTTAGGTACCTAACCTAAAACATTTACACTCAAGTGATGAAAACAATCTCAATAAACTGTGTTGCTATGGTAACAAGAGGTTATGATTGAATATGGCTTGGATACGAAAATAAAAAAAGATGCAATTTTAATTCCCTGAATATTTTTTCTACAACTGCATCCAAATAAGTGAATGTTATAAACGAGTTGTACTATGTCTGAAGATTCAATTACAAAAATAAAATTGGCTGGTAAATAATTGAGTCATCGAGTACACTGAGGTCAACTTGCCCAATTTTGAGCTGATTTGAACATTATGAATATTTTTCATCATGAAAGTCCAACATGAGCTTTGGTCATTGGTTACTTTATTAGCGTTACATAAGTCAACTGTACCATTCTTATAAGCTTGCATACATCCTTATCATTTCATTTGACCTTGACCTCTGTTTCAAGGTCAAAGTTGACCTCTGTTTCAAGGTCAAATTTGAAGTAAAACCAGGTAAATGTGTGTCCATGTTCCACACCAAATGACTTAAAATTTTGAATTTTTATTGGTTTAAAAACAACTTTTAAGCACAACTAATTATAGGTAACAGCAATCTTACTGACCAGAAATTAGTCTCAAAATCTACACATGTATGGCAAATTTAAACATACCAGATAGTTGGAAGATGGCAATGGCCCTGACTTGGTACAGGTATTTCATAAGAAATTGTGGGTTAAACCAGGTTTTATGTCACGCCATAATAACTTTATTAATGAGGTTAAATGCCAAAAAAATGTGTGACATGCATATTGGATACTTGTAATGAAAACATCATGCTTATATAACAAGAGGCTCATAAGAGCCCGAGTCGCTCACCTAAAGACTATTTATTTTGGAAAATAGATACAGATCATTTGATGTCAGACGAATTAAGTTGTCCATTTTGTAGAGCTCATTGTAGCTGAACATTTTAGCAAGCAAAAGCTTTTTTCTATCTGCAATAGTTTTCATTCCATTTGAAATAAACATGACAAAAAAATCGCTATTTTGACCTAAAATTGTTATCGGACGACGACAGACGATGACGGACAAGTGATGGCATAATCTCAAAAAGTGGTAGTAACATCATCCATTTTTTTACACACTTACCTTTGACACAAATGACTTTCATTTTGTCATATCCTTTCTGCTTGTATTAGTTTTATGGTTACAATAAGGCATTTTTATTGGCTTATACATGTTTTTTTTAAATTCTAAAAATTCTGACTATGAAGCATCTATCCTGTCTTTGATCTTATTGAGTAAAATCATCGGAACACACTTTGCTTTATTATTATAAAGCTAAAACTAGAATGTGTATGGGTGGTTGTCTCCTTGAAAGTAGAGGCACTGCTGGACGCAGGAGGGCCCCGCTTCTGTTTAAATTATTCCTTGCAATCAAAGTTTCGGCAAACAGGAAGTACTAGCACTACAGACCTGACAATTGCTTACACGTTACAACTCATCATTATAAAGCTTCTGACCAAATATCAAATCATTCCAATGAGTAGAAGCTGAGAAAATTTGACAGAAATTTTCATCTGTAATGTGACGTTAAAAAAAATCAAAGTTTCGACAAATAGGAAGTAGTAGAGCTACAGACCTGAAAATTGCTTACACGTTACAACTCATCATTAAGAAGCTTCAGACCAAATATCAAATCATTCCCATGCGTAGAGGCTGAGAAAACTTTGACAAAAATTTTCATCTGTAATGTGACATTAAAAAAAATCAAAGTTTCAACAAACAGGAAGTAGTATAGCTACAGACCTGAAAATTGCTTACACGTTACAACTCATCATTAAAAAGCTTCAGACCAAATATCAAATCATTCCCATGGGTAGATGCTGAGAAAACTTTGACGAAAATTTTCATTTATAGTGTGACATTAAAAAAAATCAAAGTTTCGGCAAACAGGAAGTAGAAGCGCAACAAGCCTGAAAATTGCTTACATGTTACAACTCATCATTATAAAGCGATCATTCCCATGAGTAGAAGCTGA
>MJUU01059772.1:48947-58970 GCA_002080025.1 Modiolus philippinarum | reverse complement strand
CTATGGCATAGTCTACTGTACTGTAGCCAGTGTTTGTTATACATGTATGATATCCCAGAGAATCTCCCAGATATCTACCATTTAATATGCGTAGTCTCGAGGACGAGCTTAATTCCAATAAATTTAAACCTTGTCAGTTAACTATTTTATCCTGGTTATTCCTTTTAATAGCAATATCTATTTTATAATCATCTGGTAAAATATCTTTTCCATCAAACAGATTGATAGTGGATGAATCATCTACAATAAAATCTGGGTTTTCTGCTGTTCGAGAATTAAAATCTCCTATGATCAGTACTTTACCTTTATTAGAAAGTGAACATATTTCTTCTTCAAGAATTTGCAAGTCATTTTCATAATGACTTGAAGTTACAGAGAGTATATATACTGCACATAAGTATACATCTTGTTTAAATCCAAAAAAAGTTTTATCAAGCTTTAGCCAAATATGATATCTAGAAGTAGTTGTTTTTTCTAGTAAAACTATACCTTTAGAATATTCTTTTTTTATATAAATGATAATTCCACCACTGTGTCGTCTTGCATTCTTCTTTTTCTTTCTTGATTTTGATATGGCATAAAACCCTTCAATTTTTAAATTTTCTGACTCGCCTTTCCAAGTTTCTAGTAATATATATATCACTTTTTAAAAGATTAAGAAATATTGGATCATTTATCTTGTCTCCGAGACCACGAATATTCCAAGATGATATTGACAATTGAGTTTTCTTAACACTCATCATTATGTAAAAAGTAAAATCAATAAATTTTGCATTATGGTCTGAAAGCTAACATATCTAACTTAAGTATATATACATATTTATAATACATGTAATACTGTTATTCATAACATGAAAAAAAGAACAAAAATTTGTCAAAAGAGAGATAACTCCAACTGTTTTATGGTTCTTAGATTTTTTCAATTTTTTTTTTTTTTTTGGTTCTCTCTTCTTTTTTTTCTTTGTAATATTATTTTATTTTGTTCATTTTATTAATTTCTAACTTCTTTATCCTCTCTTGCTAGACAACATTTATGTTCGTTTCGGCACCATTGTTTATCATCAGGTCATTGGAATCCCCATGGGTACTAATTGTGCACCTCTCATTGCAGACCTTTTTCTGTTCTGTTACGAACGGGAATTCATGAAAAAACTACAAAATGGAACTGTACCAAATAGTGATAAACTTATTTCTATTTTCAATGATAATAGCAGGTATATTGACGATATCCTTACTATTGACAACCCCCAGTTTTTGGCTTATGTTGACACCATTTACCCACAACAACTGAAACTAAATAAGGCAAACAATGATTCTAAATACTGCCCTTTTCTGGATCTAAGTATCACCATTGATTCTGGTAAAATAAAAACTAAAGTTTATGATAAAAGGGATGATTTTGATTTTACAATTACTAATTTCCCCTTTCTTGACGGCGACGTTCCCCTAGCTCCATCCTACGGGGTGTATATATCCCAACTTGTACGATTCGCTCGCATTTGTTCCACCCTTGATGATTTTAATGAGCGTAACCTTACTCTCACATCCAAACTTTTACAACAAGGTTACAGATTTCATAAATTATTAAATACTTTTAAGAAGTTTTACAGAAGATATGAACATTTGATATCTAGATATGACGTGACTCGGAAACAGCTAATAACAAAGGGCATTTCTCATCCTCGATTTTATGGAAATGTTGTTAAAAAATGTCAAAAACTGATTAATAATCCAGAAAAACTGGGACGTAACTTACATTCTTTACGTAATAGTGGATATCGACGAGATATTCTGAACAAATCCGTTAAATTGGCTTTGGATTCCAGTGACCTGAAGACTTTACATATATACTGGCCTCTCACTGATACTGCCGATGTCTGCTGAAATACATGAAGACTCTTTACCAAACCCTTCGGGAAGTTTTGAGTTTGATTTTTCTTCCGTAGTGCGACAGTGTTTTACCAGCAGACTAGATTCCTTGAGCTAGCCGGCAGTTTAGCGGCGAGCACTCTTTGACCCTTCTTTCAAAATTACGTTTTGTCTTGTGCTTTTTCTGTTCCAAGATAGTGGTCATTGAGTTAGTAGTCTACCTGTATTGGGTTTTATTCGCGTGTTTATGATACTATAGGGAAACGGGATAGAGAAAGGGGAGGTTTGGGTACCCATAAACCGGTTTAACCCTACCACTGGCTTTTGCTGGTGCCGGTACCAAGTCCGGCTATCTCGAGTTCCTATCGTTATTTATGTTTGTCTCTTGTTTTCATTATTGTTTTTCTGGTGCAGTTTACTTGTAAATTGTGGCATGTGATTGTAGTTCCTGGCCATTGTAGGTGTTTGCTGTTTTCCTGTTTTTGTAATATAGTACATGTAATGACATGCATTTATCTTAAAGACACTGATTATTTGCTTTATATATAAAACGAATTTAACTTTAATAATTTACTAATTGAGGCATAAATCTGTTTGTTTATTTATATGTTATAATTTCAAGAGTTTTGGTTTTATTCATTATCTTCTTTACTCACTTGTGTATTAAACAAGTCATAACTCTTACAACTTCTTATTCACTTGAGAATTTGAAAGATATATAATTACTCATGGTAAGAGGACTTACAATTCTAAACCTGCTAATATAAACAAGGAGGTTAAACTTTAGACTAATTCTTAATAATTCTCATGTATAAGAGTAATTTTTTTTTTGTATATATGTATATAATTTTGCTGTCAATGTTCAACTGTGTAATATACTTTTTGTCAATACATCACTTCCGGAGCACCTGATGTCACTCCCGGTTTTCATGGGAGTTCACACTATGAGTGCCTTAGTTCTTAATGTTATCTTTTTATTTCCGTGCACTGTAGCTGTCTCACGTCCTTGTTTTGTCTTTGTTTTTATCTGTTACCGTTTCTGCCATGTCTTTGGACTTCGATTTTTGTAGTCATCGCTTCCCTTGTTCCTTCGGTATTCTACTGCCGTTGTTTGAGTAATAAAAACACTGCAATTTAGATTTAACTTATATGCATTATGTAAGTTATTCACCTACTAAATAATTAATCCCATAATTGCTTATTCATACCAAATGTGGTTTTACTTATTCACCAATTGGTCACTCTAGTGTTCAAAGGAATATGTCTATTCTTAACAAATGTGCTTTAACTTATTCTGTGACTTACTCACTTGAGTATTTGAAAAGATATATTTGTTTTATCATCTTTTTCACCTATTAAATTATAAACCTGCTAATTTAAACAAGGAGGTTAAACTTTAGACTAATTCTTAATAATTCTCATGTATAAGAGTAACTTTTTTTTGTATATATGTATATAATTTTGCTGTCAATGTTCAACTGTGTAATATACTTTTTGTCAATACATCACTTAAATATCTAACTAAAGCATGTATCTACTGTCAATATACAAACAACCAATAAAACACATTTTGTATACATCAATACCTTTATATACAGATTAACATTATTCACGTCTCAACTGCTGTATCATTAACTCTAAACATTTTAGGAATGATATTTTCATTATCATGATTATGGTTTGTTGGAATTTTATTATCATTTGCAAAATGTTGTCTCATACCTTTATCAAAATAATTTTCAATACCTGACCTTTGACCCTGACCATAACATGAGTTTTCATGTGTTGACCTTTGACCATGGCCATAATATGGGTTATTCATCTGTGTTGACCTTTGACCATGCTGCATATAGCTAATGTCATGTGGCGACCTTAGATCATGTCCGTATGTGTCATTTTGTGTTCTGTAGTGTGTATACCTAGGGTTATTTTCCCTCTGACTGAAAAAACTTTTATTTCGGTAATTATACTTTCTGCTCTGTTCATAATGACCTTTTCCTTGTTCTGCCTCATTAAATTGAACCCCTAATTTTGGACTAAGTACTTTTTTCATGCATCTAACTAATATGTCTATCCCATATGAGTTTAAGTGTATACCATCAACAAAATCTGCATGATTCATATTAACATATTCAATACATGATATGTCTATTTCTTTACAATATTCTAACATAATATTATTTAAAATCAATCTTTTCTGTTCAAAATCAGTAGACATCTTTCTATCTCTATAAAATCTCGGTAGAATCTGGCCAATTGTAATAGTTGAGTTAGGTAATACTTCTTTTGTTGATTGAATTAACTTGTTATATTCGTCCATTACGTCGTCAGGGTTTTTTGTTTCTAGATCATTAGAACCAACTTGAAACATAATATGATTTGCTTCCACTTTTCTTGATTTTATGAATTGTGTAGCTCCATATATTGTTTTGTCATATAATGTTGTGATGCGTACTTTCTTGTCCTTGTACATCCTATTGCCCTTTAAGTCTTTGATTATCGAAGTGCCTATAATCCACAGGTCGGTGTTACTGTAAGAGTGATTGTTTTCAATATCACTGTGTATTTTGTTTCCTGGTGACTTGAAATCATTTCCTGTCTGTGTTGATTGACTATCTTCCGATTCATTCATTGTCATATCACCTTTAACATGTGATATTTCTTTTGCAATCTCTTTATTTCCCACTACTTCTCGTTGTTTTTCTATTAAAACTGTCATTTCTTTAACTCCGTGAACAATTTTATCTAAATTTTCACCATTTGCTTTAATACAGTCCTTATTTACCAATGCTTGTTGTGTTAAGTGATCATATGTGTCTGATGATTTATCATTCAATCTTTTTGTCTCTGTTTTAATGGCATTTTCAATTTTCTGTATCGAACTCTCACAGGACTTGATTTCTTGTTGAATTTCATTTATGACATTTGTTTTTGTTAGCAGTGATTTACATATATCTAAAATCTCAGTCCACTTTTTGTCATTTTGCACCTGCCTTTGCTCCAGCATATGTATACTTGATTTTAAGTTTTCTGTTTCTTTTGTCTGAAGTTCAATTGTTTCCATTAAGGTTTTAATTGTTTCATTATCTTCAATGTTGTCTCTTTCTAAACGTGACCGATCTGTTGTATTTACACCAGTATTAATCATGTCAGTATTTCTTTTTACTTCGACTTCGTCCTCCTTGTCATATCCACACTTGAGATTTGTCTGTTCGGACAATGAATCTGATAAGGATGTGTTATTTTCCGCCTGTTTTTTAACGGTTTCATCTGTAAGAACTTGGACATCTATAAGGTCATTTGCTGGGACGCTAGCGATACGTTTATCAACATTTGGGGAAATTCCCTTATTTTGGCGGTCAATGATTTCACTAATAACCACCGACAACGGACGATATTCTAACTCGCCCCATTCATACGTCTTTTGGCCTTGTACTAGTACAGTTAAAGTGCTATAAAAAATAGAAATCACAAAAAGTTTCTTTCTCTTTAATAATATTGATATTACAGTTTTATCAAGATGTTGAGACAAAGGGGATTTCCAGTCATACAGTCTTCGGTCGTCATCCACCGTGATGGGTTTGCCCTTTCTATCGACATCACTACAATTTACTGAATAGTCTTCATTTAAATTAAGTGTTTTACTATACCTAATCATAAAACTCCTTCTCCATAGTGATATTTCAGTTTTACTTTTACATTTGAATGTACCTTGATTTGACCCTTCAGTGAAAGGTGAACTATCCCCTGTTTTGGCCATGTTGACCTTTGATCTAGGCATACACGCACCGATTGTTCATGTAAAGGAATTGGTTTACTAATAACACTATTAGTTGTGTAACAGTTGACGCATAAATTTCCTGACTTGCATTTGGTAGGTAGATGGAGGAAATGATTTATTTTTTTTCCGAATGTTTAGATAAGGAATTTTACTGGTGAAGATGTGGTATATTTGTCCAGTCATTACATTTTTCTGGACTAATTTATTTGAAAGCATTATGTTTTTTTGTCCTTGGACCCAATTTCTTTTTACAATGCAAACAAACAAAAGAAAAACAAAAACAACAAAAANTTGGATCCATTTTTTTTACAATGCAAAAAAAAAAAAAAAAACAAAACAAAACAAAAAACAAAAACAAAAACAAAAAAAAAAAGCGGTTGTAGAGTACAGAAGGAACAATGGTTAAAAAAATCAAAGTCCAGAGATATGGCAAAAACTAGAACATACAAAAACAAAGACCAAAAAAGACACGAAACAGTCACAAAGCTCGGAAACAAAAATACAACATTCATATCTAAGCCAATTATAAAACCGGGAGTGACATTAAGTGCTCCGAAAGGGTAAGTATGTCAAGCTCCACTAGTCGTACCCGCCAAAGTGTCAGAGAGTCAAATTCAAGGTCAAGTCAAACCCGGTAATTTCAAATCTGTGAAGGCTTGAAATCTAGCTGAAAATGTTCGTTTTCATACGGGACACCGACACGACGTATCTTTCAGTTATGTCATGGTGACGACCATCGGATTTCTGGAGAGATAAGAGAAACAAAGGCTGAACTTTTGATCAGCATTGTGACAATTTTGTTTAATCCTATTTATTTTATAGCATGTACCATACATACATGACATATAAATTCCTTATGTTTATCCTATGCACAAAAACACTATTCGGAGTCTAAATTTTAGCACCACCTGCTTCTTTGAACACTCACTTTCTTACCCAGTAACAGTATCCGCCATTACAAATTGATGTAAAGGCTTGAATGGTGCACGTACTTCAGAAAATATCTTGTTTGTGTCAATTGTGTTGTGTCTCATTTATTCAGATTCTTTTATGCATAATAGTATCTCCTCTTTCAGTTTTGTCACCCCCGTTTCTTGGGTTCACTATTGGACGTGTGAATATTTAATGTTTAAGCTATTAATTATCAGCAAGCCACAAATTACACTTTGGCAAACTTAAAGCCACATATTATATTTTAGCCACAAAACTTGCAATATCTATATTTAAAATTTAATTTTAAACAAAGGAGTATCCCTCTGGCATAGCTCTATTCTTAGATTATTTTGGCTTTTATCTTTGGATTCTACTATAAATTTGTTCTCTATCATCTTTTACACATCTTTGGGTTTATGGATTTCCAAATGTTTTGATTTGATCTGCACTGAAGAGACATAAGTTGTCGAAATTGAAATATGCAGAACTTAAATCACAGTGACTTCGTTATTTTGATGTTAAGTCTTCTGTTCACAATATGGGTTTTGACAACCTTAATGCTTTTTGGAAATCTCCTTTGCAAAAAAGTATATATTTTACGAAAGGATATGGAGTAAATGAACATGAGACCATAACACATATGTTAACTCCAACTGCAATAATTTTAATGAGCTGTATGGCCATTTCGGAAATTTATTCCTCATCAGCAGCACTAGAACCCAAACAAAGGAAGTCCATAATTTCAAAAAATGTTAAAATGCATAAAACCAAACGAAATCCGAATAATCAGTAATATCAAATATAGCTAAGGACAAAACTACGATGGTGGGAGTTAATCCTTCGGTTTTAGAATTTACATGAATTTAGATAATAGTAATTGAACAAAATGTACACATGAGATTTTATTTATGTTATTTATGCGCAATGTATTTTTTCATGTTATTTATGCGCAATGTTTTTTTTTCATGGTGAAAAAACCCACATTCGATTATTATAAGAAAGTAATACTATTATATTTATATAAACATATATACAACAATGTCATAATTAAGAAAACATTGTAATTTTAAAGAATAATGCTAAGAAGCTGAATAAGTCTTTGTTCTTCTCCTACAATACCAGTAAAATCCACCATTATCTAAAATTGCCAAATAAAAAAATAAATAAAAACACATTAATGATTTTTTTAAACCTTTGCTATTCTTTTGTTATCTCTTAAATAGATTTATTAACCTTTATTAATTAGTGCAAAACACAATTCCAATTAGGAACAAGAGCATGCAAAACTAGTACAAAACATATAAACAAGAATTCAAAATGTTTAGATATTTAAATACCTTTGATCCTCTCTCCTCAGTTCTAATAAAGGATACAACTGCTTTAATATCTTCAGGTGTTTCAGGGTCTAGAAGCCTTTTTATTATATTTACTTCTGATGTATAGCCAAAGTTATTCTGTTTTTTTTCAAATGAAGAAAAAGTTTATTTCTTAAATCTTTATTTAATGTACAATGAAGAAAGAAAGGACATTCATTATTAATTTCATTTTCACAATAATGACATAATCTATTTTCTCTCGGTATTTTCTTGTATCTGCCTATTTCAACAAAAAGGTTATGATCACTAATTCTAAATTTTGTAATCATTTTTCTGGATTCGAAATTTGGGTGACCAAGATAATAGAACCAAGAAGAGAAACGGGCGATGTATCAAAGAGGGGAGTAATAACAACTCAAAGCCACCATAAGATCTTCAATGAACAGTGAGAAAACCCCACACCCAAACCCAAATGCCGAAAACAACAAAAAGAGAAGGGTGGGATCGGCATTTGTGTAAATAACGATGTCACCGTCCTCGATGATAATTTGGGTGATAGTAAAAATGATTCGTTCGAACGCCTCTGGATTTTAACCCGGCTAAACGGTATCAAAACCGCCGTCTGTGTAGCCTACTTTCCAAACGACGGTGTCGATAAAAATAAAACCGATAAATTAATTTTAGAGCTCCTAGAGAACTGTTCTCTATTTCAGTCGCAAGGTTATGAAATTTGTCTTGCGGCTGATTTTAACGGAAGGTGTTTAGCAAAATGTGATTTTACTGGAAAATCAATTTTGTTGCAAGACACAAAAAGTTTTAATGGTGTTAGGCTTCTTCAGTTTATAGACGCGGCGAATCTTGATATCGCCAACTCTTTAGACTGTTGTAAAGGCTTTTACACTAGAATACTGAATAATCAGAAATCGTGTATTGATTACATACTTCTTTCTGAAAATTTATCGCGAAGCGTAAAATCAGTAATTATCGACGAGACGGGTACGTTCGATCTACACAGTGACCATGTCGTAGTCAGTGTCGTCTGTAGTATTTCGGGTGTAACTAAACCACGAATGTCAAAGAGTGGAGGTGATTTTTGGAATCTAAAAGATGATATAAATTGGGAAATGTTCAGGAAAAATTTGGAAAACAGTTTTCAAGAGAACTGGGCTTTACATTTTTCAGACATTAATGACTTATGGGAACATTGGAAGTCTAAAGTAAATTGCGCTGCCGAATCTGTAGTTAAAAAGACAAATAAAGTTAAGAACTACGGAGATTTTTGGGATAAAGACCTCGACAGAATGTTAAAATCGAGACGCGAGGCTAATCAGTTGCAGCGTGCACATAATAAGACCAGACCCCATGACAGCGAATTGGGGCAGCATTTGACTAACTTGTATCAGAAACGTAAAACTCTTCTGCAAGATGCGATCAAAAGGAAAGAGTTCGCAAAAAAGGCAAACCTCTTGACTGATAATCGCATCTCAGGGAAAAAGAAATGTAGAACATTTTGGAATCTTTTAAGGGGACCTAAGGAGAAACATTACCCCAACCAATTACTTGATCCCCTTAACAAAAATAATACTATCGAGGACGTAAATGATATAAACTTACGTCTTCGAGAACACTTTGGTAAAATCGGAACGGACACTACTATGGAGTCTAGTTGTCAATTAGAAATTTTAAACTTTAATTATGATGAACAACATTTTAAAGGGCACGGTGAAAATATGACGTCTGTCCTCTTCACAAGAGACGAGATTAAAATTGCCCTTAGAACTTTGAAAGACGGAAAAGCGACGGGTATAGATGGTATACCAAACGAGTTTTTGAAAAACGGTGGCGAAGCAATGGTAACGTCACTTAGTGATCTATTTACCTCTGTGTCAGACATGGAACGTATACCAACTGACTGGCAAAGGGGTATTATAATACCTTTGCACAAGTCTGGCTCCAAATGCGATCTTGACAATTATAGGGGTATCACATTATCATCACATGTTTTTAAAACATTTTCAAAGGTTTTAGAAACTGTCATTATTAACCATATTGATAATCGTAACATTCTTGGTGAGAGTCAAGGTGCTTTTCGAAAAGACCGAAGACTTGAAGACCATATATTTA
>MJUU01059772.1:27397-39087 GCA_002080025.1 Modiolus philippinarum | reverse complement strand
ACTAAAACACAAGAAAACAAAATAATAACAAACAATAAAAACAAAACACAAACAAAACGAAACAAACAAAACAAGACATACAAAAGAAACAAACGAAAATAAAATAAAACAATAACAAAACAAAAATCACAGACAAAATAAACAAAGTATGAGATATTCCAATTGCAGCAGACTGACGTCCTGACATACCATTTTTCATCTGAAATTTCTAAATATTACTTAAGCAAATGTATTCAGCAAGGCATTTAACTAAACACATTCTAAATTTCTAAAATCTGTATTACATGGACACGGGTTATACATGAAATCATTATTCCAAACTCCTCACAGGAAGGGATCTTGGTGGAAGCTGTATACTGAGGGTACATAACTTACTTTGTCAGTTGGTGATGGGTCTGGAGCTGGCATGTCGGTTAACTGTTAGTAGTCTTTTGTGATTTCATGTTTTTGTCCGTATATTTAGTTCTTTAAGTTTCATTTTTCACAATTGAATCAGTCCTGTTGCCAACTGAATTTTACTGTTGTTACGATTGTTTTTTGATTTATCACATTGGCTGTAGGGGGAAGGTTTGGATCCAATAAAACTAGTTTAACCCCGCCGCAGCAGGTTTGCGCCTGTCCTAAGTCAGGAATTTATTAAGCCTTTGTGTGTCTTGTTCTTTTTCTAGTTAGTTTACTTTATGTCTATAGGAGTCTAGGATGATGTTTATTTCGCTGGACTTGATTGCTCTTTGTTCAGGGGCCGACTCCGACCTGCCGTTGGGTATGGGGTTTTCTCACCGTTCATTGAAGATCTTATGGTGGCTTTGAGTTGTTATTACTCCCCTTTGGGTCGTTGTCTCTTTCACACATTCCCCGTTTCCCTTCTTTTTTCTATTTATGAAAAAGAAAGGAAATGGGGTAAATGTCAAGGAGACAACATCCCATATCCAGATTAAAACGACAAAAAACAAAACATCTAGGGGTCACCATATGGTCTTCAACAGAGTGAGGAACCCCACACGATAAAGAAAGCCCTAAATGGCCCCGAAAAGGTAAAACAGTGAATAAATCAATGGAAACAAACCACATCCAATAACTCAAATATCAAGAAACTAAAATTTTATAAGAAGACAAGGACAAGCCAATGACCAACATATTTCTGACTTGGGACAGGCGCAAAAATTGCGGTGGGGTTAAACTCGTTTTCTTGGATCCAAACCCTCCCCCTATGTGTCGTGAATGGCGAAAAATAAATACACAAAAAGACTCACAGTAAAAATCAAACTAGAAAAAAGTCCAACTTATCAAGACGAGTACCCTTACAATGTAGTACATAAAACATGAAGACAATACACACAGGTACTGTCCGGACAAATGCTCGCAGTTACTGACAGCTAGCTTAGGACATAATTTCCGTTGACTATGATATCAAGCCTTCTTGCATATGAAATTTCAATTGAAATACTTCAAAATAGATTTGGTATAACAACATCATCAATTATGAAAGAAGAACATGATATTGTGCAATGCCAAATACTGCCAATATGAAAAATTGTTTAAATTTAGTTATGGTGTAAAGCATTTAGGAGATGATCAATATTTTTGCCAACAAAAACCAGAAGTAAAGATTTAAAAACAATGCTGTATTTATATCCGTTATGAATAAGTTTGTTCAACGGATTAATAAGTTTGGAAGAACAATTTTTGAATTTATGCGCTTTGTAAATAATATTTCCATAGAAGTTTGGATGTGAAATGCCCTGATGTATAATAGCCCTGCATGTAGTTCTTAAAAACTTTTCTAACTCATTTCAAACTATTTTTCGAATTAATTTGATTTTCAGTTGCCGGTATGCACAAACATCACTTTCAAAAATCAAGTCGGATAATTTAATATAGAAATAGCGAGGTATGGCGTAGTTGTTTATTTGTATACGAAACTAACGTCATTTCGTGAAACCAAAGAAAACCTTTTTATGTTTTTTTTTACTTTAATCTCGAATGTAGTCAGAAAACAATACAAGAAATCAAGGACCCAGTAGCTTTATCGGTTTTTAGAGACCCAATCTACATAGACTTCCGTTTGGCGCGTTCCGGATAGTGTATAACGGAATACCTTGACTATGCGAGATAGACAGTTTATAATACGGAAGATCTTGTCCCGAACCATTCTAGACAGTATGTGTGGAAAAACATCGTGCTTCCTGTAAAACCAGTTTATCCCTTTACATTTCTATTTCATTCTTTTAATCTATTGAATTGATTTATTAGGCCTTGTAGTTATATAGCTGAAATAAAGATCACTGAACGTAAACCTCTAGCTTATCAATCAATCAATCAATCAATCAATCAATCAATCAAATCAAGGATCTCATCTAGGTCAAGGGAAAGAAACCAATTCAATACTTAAAACATTTTTGGCGAGGATGAAAATCCGCCTAGTCAAACTCAAATGAGTTTAAGTTTCATAGTGATGGGTAATATCTACATCTAGACCTTGTAAGGTTTTGGTTACGTAGATTTAGTTATATTTGAAAAAAAAAAACAACAGCGGATTCAGCCTCCAAAAAGGATTTCGATGGGGTTCCAGTCTATTTCTTGCTATAATTGTCATTTTTTTCATAATTTGTAAAAAATTTCAACATTTCCCGTTAAAGAACATTCAATTCCCCAAATCACCTTTGGATTCGCAAATGAACAAGCATCAAACTGTTCCATATTTATATATTTTTCACATTTTTTTGTGAAATATAATCCGAATCTGAAACTAGAAAAATTGTAAGCAAACCTCACTAACATAATACCCCCCGCTCCCCCATTGAATTCCGGAAAAAAAATGGAATCATTTTCAAATAGCTGGTGCACAATGGCAATATGCACTGAACATTCTGTGATAGTTTCAGTGAATTTCAGGTAGTCTGTGAGGAGTTGTCGCCACAAAGACTGTACCCCTATGGCAGACGGAATAAAGAACGGACGGACAGACAGACGAACGAATTGACATCACGATCACTATATACCACCCGCTAAAGCAGGAGGTATAATAACTGAAGCAGATGAACATATGGTATTAAAAAGGGTTTAATCGATTCATCGATCGTTTATAATTAAAAGAAATTAAAATAAATTTGTGACTTGACTCAACTTTTAGGAAGGTGAATGGCAATACAAAATTTTCGAGTTTATTGTTTGTCACCGAAAAGGTTCTTTTATCACACGTTAAATAAAGACATTCTACAGACAGAGAAACTTCTAGCCAAGAGGAAAATAATGTTTAATCTATTTTGTAGCGCTCCTTGTAAAATATTTTTTCGCAAAAAAAAAATCTACTGTTGTGTGGCAAATTCTATAGTTTATTTAGTAGTATGATGGCTTTTAGGTATTGAACAGGTCGGGAATCAAAATCGTTTACGTGTTGCTGGTACTGAGGCACTAATTGTCCGCATTCAACTACGAAGAGTCCCTATCTCGAATTATTTTATTATTACTATTGGTGCAAGCTGAACACAGCTATTATATTCTTCTCACATAAAACGCCTTGATTAAACAAACTGACAAAAATGGAGTTTAACTTCAGATTTCTTTTTTAAATAAATGGAATTCTAAAGTGTAAAAAAACGGATTTTTGTTAATGTATGTATTCATCGTGAGACAATAATCACACAAACACGGAATTGTCCATTTCCGGATTGTCCATTTATTTTTCGTTGCTAAATCCATTTTCTCTATTTATTTAAGCATTAAACTATTTATTGAATATTTGTTGAGTTTTATTCATAATATAAAATGATTTTAGTTTTGAAGTTTGTTCTTGCACATCAATAAAATCGAACAAAAATTGCTTTTATTGTGCATAAACCCATTTATTGCCTTACCGTCTTTCTTTTTTTATGGAAGCCCGAAACAGCCACATCCTATTTTTCTTGTTTTCTTGTTTTTCTCCATGCATCCACTTACCACATTGCAAACAGGCAAAAACATGAATCGAATAGGCAAAAAAAGGATAAAACACGAAAAAAAAGTGAAAGTCATTTTCCATTTCTGCTTTCGCTTTTTCATTTCGAGTTTTCGCTTTTACCTTCATTTCCGGCACACGTAGTGGCGAGGTATTATGTGATACCCTCAGTCGTGTGTCCGTCCGTCCGTCGTCTGTCCGCCCCCGAAGGTTTCCGACTGATAACTTGTGAACGAAATAACATAAGGTCTTCAAACTTGGTATGTAACTTGTTTACCACAAAACTCAGGCCAAGTTCGATTTCGGGTTCAGAGGTCGTATAAGGGTTCTGGAGTTATGTCCCTGGAAGCTTTGAAATGTTGCAAATTTTAGGGCTTCCGACTCATAACTTGTGAACGAAATGATATATTGTCTTCAAACTTGGTATGTAACTTGTTTACCGCAAAACTCGGGCCAAGTTAGGTTTTTGGTTCAGAGGTCAAAGGGGTTCTGGAGTTATACCCCTTGAAACTTTGAAATTTTGCAAATTTTAGGGTGTCTTACTGATAACTTGTGAATGAAATAACATACCGTCTTCTAATTTGGTATGTAAGTTGTTTACCATAAAACACAGGCCAAGTATAATTTTGGCTTCTGAAGTACACAGGGATCTGGAGTTATGCCTCTTTAAACTTTAAAATTTTGTGAAGCGTTGCGGGGTATCATGTAAAGCACCATTACTATTTTTTGCGTATATAAGTGAAATGAAAAAACACGGAAACGCGAAATTTCTGCATCCGGTCACCATAGCTTGATGTCAAAGGTGACCGAAATGAAAACTCATTGTTGTTATGACATTGGCAAATGAAAAACATGAGTTGTTTCGCGTTAAGGATTCCTGACCGATTTGATAATTAATCCCGACAGAGCTCGACAACAACAAAAAACAATGCACCGTTAAAAGACTGAAAACAATTTACCTAAAGCAGGCCGCTTCGCTTATTAATAAATGTGTGAAACACTCGGCCGAACTTTCAAAATATTGTTTCGTCGTATCATTTCCTCTTCGAGATTGTGGTTTTGAGTTAGTAGTCTACCTGTGTTTTGGTTTTATTTGTATGCTTTTTATACTATAGTTAAACGGGTCGGAGATGGGTGAGGTTTGAGTACCCGTAAACCGGTTTAATCCTATTTCTAGCTCTTGCTGGTGCCAGTACGGAGTCCAGATATCCCAAGTTCCAATCGTTGTATACAATTGTCATTTTATACTAGTATGTGTTTTCTTGTGTAGTTTCTGGTTAATTCTGGCATGTGTGTAATTTTTTACCATTGTATAGGTGTTTCTTCTTATCTTCTCTTTATTAATTTTTCAGTGACATACTCGGAAAGTTGTGCACTGGACCTTCCAATTGCAACTGAAATAATCTACCAGTATCATGGGTATGTGGAGTTGTCAAAAATTATAAAAAGATGACTTTTTATAAAAAGAAGTAGAACCGGTTCAATAAATCTGTCCCACCGTCAGTTAGTGACATATATATCTTTTGTCAGCTTCTGTGTTAAAGAAAACACAATGTCATTAAATGTGGAAGGAAACAGACAAATATTGTGTACGCTCATACACAATGTAACATTTTGCCACCTTTTTACAAAGGAACTGTCAATCATTGATATAGAAGCGATCAATGAATCAGTAACAACATCACTGCATTTGATTGATCAAGAAGGTCAGGTAGGGACACATTTATTGAATCGACCCTAATAATGTGTGCTATATACATTCCTTGTACATACTTAATGCCGAAATACAATTAATTTTAATGAGCTGTATGGCCATTTGTGTCAAACCAAGATTAAACGTACGATTTTTCGATTTTTACTTTTCATTCAAATACTAGAGGCCGTCTTGGTCTTACTATGAGGTATGAGCAAAGCTTATTGTTGAAGGCTTCATGGTATTGCAAGATGTAGAACAACATTCGAAGCGTTGTTCCATTGCTTGGTTCTACCATTTATTTATAGAGAATTTTTCTTTTGTGCATTTACACCATATCTTTTCACTGTTTGTACGACGAGGACTCGTATACATTATTACATTATATAAATAGCCAAGTGGTGTAGTCTGAAAAAGTTACAAGTTCAGACAGTGTTGCAACAGTTGTCTAGAGATAATACATTCTTCCGTCGATGATGGTTTGCAGTGTGAGACGACCCATGTTAGATCGATGCACACGACCTCGTCTCCAACGGGTAAATGACCAATCATAAATATGAAAAAGAAAGTAAATGGGGTAAATGTTCATTTTTATGATACAATGACTAAACGCCATAAAACACCTGACGTCATAATATAAGGTACACTCAAATGGCGACGACGTTACTCGCACGGTATAGGTTTCCAAACGTTTGTTGTCGTATTTTACGGAAGAAATAGCTACTTACATTCGATCAAAATCAAAGATCGGGATATCTTTCACTCAAGTAAGAAATTCTTCGTCTTATTCTCTCGTCGCTGCGTTCCACTCGAGAAAAGTCGGAACTTCTTACATTCATGAAAGAAACCACTATCTTTGATCTGCTTTCATGTAAGAAGCTATTATTCTGCTGAAATGGACGGAATAACAAGAACTTCTCTGATTTTTATTAACCATTTTTAATTAAACATTGATTGTCTGATTTTTCGACAAACACATTTGAAACTAGAGGACGACATGTCCCTTGCAGTCTTTTTGTGTCGGCAGGTAAACACACGTGCTTTTATTGGCACGGACTGAAAAACGAATAGACTGACGGACGGACGCACGGACAAGCGGCGTAAAACAATATGCCGCCGACGATTCATCGAGGTGAGGTGCTTAAAAGATGCCCAAATAATAAAGTTTAATGTATTTATTTTGTCAAGCATATTTTATTGTCTTTATAGTGTATTTAAAAAAACGTCATCCTCCAATAAGCAATCAATACTTAGATGGTAAGAATATATATAAGGGACAAGAAAATTTATATTTAAACCTGATTGAGTTTCAAATATTCGAATTCACAGTGCATGTCAGTGTTACATTTAAATACAAAATACTGTAAGAAATACACAAACATGTAAAATTTGTCTCACTAATCCGAGACATGACTCGGTATAGATGTCACTATAAACAATGCCTTCTATATGGTATTCCCGGAGCGTTATTGTTATGGATCAGTGTAAAATACGGTTTATCTGGTTCAACAACGAGGTAGGTCATAAATTTAGTAATTGTAGTTATTGTTTTTTAATATGTTCGTGTAACTCTACGGGACTTTTAAATATTTTGTAATTTGGCGGATATCTTGATTCGCTTACATGGGCCCGCATACAAGGTTCCACAGCTATTTGCTTTTGGCGGAACTTTTTCCTAAAACAACTTTTGAATTATGTGTAAACTTTTCACGCCCGTAAAAAAAACAACGGCAGTAGAAGCTGGAACAAAGCACAAGACTGCATACAGTCCAGAGACAAACATAAAACACCAGAGGACTAAAGACACTAGGCACCCACAAAAGAAACGAACACTAGAAAAAAACAACACTAGAAACTTAAACACTGATAGTGTGAACTCAAAACAAAAACGGAATAACAACACGTGCTCCGGAAGGAGCTTGTCCTGCTCTGAATACAGCAAATACCTAAATACCGAAGTTACTGGGAACTTTGATTCTGCACATTTCGGCAACTTATGTCTCTTCAGTGCAGATAAAATCGAAACGTTTGGAAGAAACTCCACACTGTCAGTGAGTCAAAGTGTTGACAACAATTTTGAGATTTTAATCAGGTTTTTGATACTATATGTTTATGATACTATAGGGAAACGGTATAGAGAAAAGGGAGGTTTGGGTACCAATAAACCAGTTTAACCCTACCACTGGCTTTTGAAGAACCGACTAGTACATCTTCACATTTGTAACACAACAACCTTGTAAGATGCCGCATTTGTCGACTTTCAGTAGTTAAATTTTCGAAACTTTGAAATAAGTGCAAATCTTTTCGTTTTGAAATTTTGAGTCTCACTATTTTATAATGCCAAGTTTTTTTACAATCGACTTGATGAGTGCCCTATGATTGTCTATATGTTGTAATCGTCCACTAGTTTAAGACGCTAAGTGCTTTTGTCGGGCAATGGATGATATCCAGTGATGTGAGAGCACTTTATCAATAATGTTTGTTGATACTCCCGCATCCTTGATCAGGAAAGACATAAATCTAGCGTTATACGAAACAAAGTCTCAATTGTTCGGATTTCGTTTGGTTTGATGCATTTTAGACATTTTTGAATTTATGGATTTCCTTTGTTTGGGTTCTGGTGCTGCTGGTGGGGAATAAGTTTACGGAATGGCCATACGGCTCATTGGGGATTTTTGCATATGTGTTATGGTCTCATGATATTTACTCCATATCCTTTCGTAAAATATTGCTAGACAATCAACAAAGAATTCGCTCAAACCGGTGCAAGGGGTAGTCTTCTTGAACTTACTATGAGGAATGAGTAAAGCTCATTGTTGATGGACTGAAGGCGACTACAAGATGAAAAACAATAAAAGCGTTGTTAGCGTTGTTCCTTTGCTCGCTTTCTCCATTTATTTGTAGAGATATTTAACGAAAGGTGTGGAGTAAATGAACATGAGACCATAACACATATGTTAATCCCAACTGCAAAAACCCCCAATGGCCATTCTGGAAATTCATTCCCCACCAGCAGCACCAGAACCCAAACAAAGGAAATCCATAAATTTAAAAATGTCTAAAATGCATCAAACCAAACGATATCCGAACAATGGAGACTTTGTTTCATGTGCATTTATTCCATATCCTTTCATTCACCTGAAGAAATGTCGGATACCATAGGAATCAGTGTTAGATTCATTATCAACTTTTAGCATGTTTAGTCGGCAAAGAGCTAGACGGACGAAAACAATTTCAAGAGTCAAATTCTGCAAACAATGGTATATTGTTTTTATTTTTCTTGTTTTTGAATATTATTTTAAATTAGCAATGTTTAGGCCATTTGTGAATTGAAAATGCGTGTAGATGAAAACTTTGTGTAAATATTTCAATAAGTAATTACATTCTTATTTGGTATAATAATTACATCTTTCTGACAATATTTATTTATTTTGTTTGTTCAATACTTTACAATAATAAACATGGTTTTGTATATTTGTTAATGATAGAAAATACACTGGCGTATCCAAAGAGGGTCCAGGGGATGTGATGGAATCCCCTTTTTTCCTTTAAAATATTTTAGATTTCATGCAGAATTTCTGCAAATAATAAATAGCATTTTCAAGCCAATATTTCAAATAAATTAACTTATGTTATACGATCTGAATAAAGCTTATAAAATGAATTATCTGAAAATATTATAATAATGCCAGTCTAATAATGACGTTTTTTACGCTGTTTTAGGGGCGCTTACAATGCGCATTAAAGCTGCATGCAAGAGTCTGCAGAATTGATATTCTACATCAAAGCATCTGCATGTCTCACCAATGCCGAGACACTCTGGTAATTTCTGTGCAATTTCAACTGTAATACCAATTCATAGTAAAGAAAAGCTTATTAAGGCGATCTCATGACGTAATCAGGCAATGATTACGTCATGTTCAAAGAACGCATTTACTTCGGACACAGAAAATGGGGGGGGGGGGGGTTNNTCATGTTATTGTCCAAAATCTCCTTGAAATCATTAGAAAAACGACATTTCTACACTCTTGATAGTTATATTTTCAAATATTTCAAACGCTTGCGCGAAAAAAAAAATAATTGAAATTTCACTATCTGAGTGCAGAAATGTCGTTTCACACTTGATAATGTTGTGGATTCTATATATCACTTCGTCATACGATCAAGAACAAAATCAGAATGAAGAAACAAGATGATAGAAACCAAATTGTACTTTTGGCTTTCAAAGGTATGTTTAGTGAACAAGAAGCTGAATACTTCTGAAATGCTTACATGAAAGAGGGAACAAATTTCGGGAGTGAGGCGGTATACGCTGAAAACTTAGACTGTGACGAAGCAGGCTGTTAAAGTATTTTAGGAAAGGGACCTCTTCCTGTGACCCTAATGTTGCTCGACCATTTTTTTCAACAGGTAGTTGATACACTGGTATCTTAGTTAAAGTAAATATTAGTTTGATTACTTCTCTATTTGAAGGACGACTGCATACAATCCAGAGACTGTAACCATACATAAACAGGCTCCATTGGAACCACCTCAACCATGTAAAAACAGAAAATTAGCATTGAGTGAAAAGCCGATTCCTTTAATAGCCATTGCCAGTTTCCCAGAATCTGGAGCGGAATCGATTCAGGACTTATTACAAAAAGTCACAGGTAGACCAGACATATATCAGATCAATAAGTAATTCCGTTTCCATTTTTTTGTTTGCTTGTTTTTGTTTTGATATTGGTATACCCTCCGTCTGTCTGTTCACCCGTCCGTCTGACCGTCTGTCCGTCCGTTTGTCCGTCACACTTTTCTTGTGACTCAAACTCCTCCTACATTTTTGGATTTAGGGATTCAATTTTGTTGTAGAATTGTTGCATATAGTCTGAAGATGCGCAATTTAAGCTTTCGGATTTTCGATATTGGTCTTGGTGGAGACAAGAAGCCCCATGATGTCCATTTTTAAACATGTGGCATGTGACACAAACGCCTACATTTATGGATTTAGGAATTTAATTTTATTGTAGAATTGTTGCATACAGTCTGTAGATGCGCAATAAGCTTTCAGATTTTTTTAAATTGGTCTTGATGCAAACAAGAGGCCCAGTGGTGTCAATTTTAACAAAGACCCAATGATTTGCAATTTGACACATGTGGCATGTGACGCAAACTCCTCCTACATTTTTGGGATTAAGGTATTGAATCTTTATGCAGAATTGTTGCATGTAGTCTATAGATTTGTAATAAGCTTTTGGAATTTTTGTTCCGGTTCCAACTTTAGTAAATTTCCTGAAAATGTCAAAGACACACATTTTTTTTTAAAAATTTTGGCATATTATCTAATTCTGATAACCTAGGATTAATTCTGAAAGGCGGTTCTAATTTTGTTAAATTTCCTGAAAGTCTCAAAGACCACTTATGTTTTTGAATTCTATCTAGCAACTGTATTTAAAATGTTTGTGTAGTTTAGGACAAATATTTTCATCAATTGGATTTCAAAAATATTTGATTCCAATTTTGGTAAATTTCCTGAAAGTCTCAAAGACCACTATTTTTTGGAATTCTACCCAGCAACTGTACTTGAATTGTTTGTGTAATTTGTGGCAAACATTTTCAACATTTGTATTTCAAAAATATTGATTTCAATCTTGGTAAATTCCCTGAAAGTCTCAAAGACCAGCTATTTTTTTTGGAATTCTACTTAGCAACCATATATCCTAGAATTCTCTCAGTAACAATAACGACTATCAATAGGCAGATTTCAAAAATGATGAAAAAAGTTATGCCCAGGGTGTATAATAACTGTTTGCTGTGTCAAACAGGGAGTGCGGGGATAGCTGCCGTTTCCGACAACATGTAATTATCCCCGCACTTTCGAAGAAAGTTCGGGGATAATGTAATACCCTCCGTCTGTCCGTCACACTTTTCTTGTGACTCAAACTCCTCCTACATTTTTTGATTTAGGGATTTAATTTTGTTGTAGAATTGTTGCATATAGTCTGCAGATGCGCAATAAGCTTTCGGATTTTCGATATTGGTCTTGGTGCAAACAAGAGGCCCCATGATGTCAATTTT
>MJUU01059771.1:74193-149117 GCA_002080025.1 Modiolus philippinarum | reverse complement strand
CTGTGTCATGCTCATGTTATGTCTTCGTTTTTTTGTTTTTCCGACGTTGCCATTGTCCTTGGATTGTTCTTTTTAGACTGACGGTTCGGTTCTCACTTACTTCAAATACATGTAATGTACAGTTATTGTTTAATTTAAGATCTTTTTTATTCTCTTTTGCATAATGAATAATTTGTTGATCTCTAATGCTTGTTACAATAGATTTTCATGGTATATTTCATGCATTTCTCTATCCAAGTATATAATGTATTGTTGTGTGTTCTTTATCTAACTTCGACAGTAGATCAGAAGTAATATTTCTGTTCTTCTTGGCGTAGGGGTAAGCAGTAGTAAGTATAGTTTACATTTAATACCTCATTAAAAATAAAATCCCTGATCAATAATATGTGAAAAATAGAATTATATCTGCAAAGGTTTTGATTGATGAAAACAAAGTTTAAAATATTCAAGTAAACTCAAAGCAATACAGGGAATTTGTTTAACACAGGGTCTTAAGACCATGGAACTAGAGAAGTTTTATCAATATAGTTCTATAGAAAATTTTCATCGTGGATATATAAATGTAAAGTTTCATTGAAGTATAGATCGCACTATGTGCTAAAATATGATAATATCGATTCTCATTAGCATAAGCCGACAAGTATTCATCTCATAATTATTTTAATATTATATAATCATATACTTATAACCTAATATTTTCCAAATTCCTTAAGGACATACTTAAAGGGTGCCATTTTGACCATATGCTGCATTCACATCTTTTATTTTGAAAAGACATTGTCAACGAAGTAATAAAGATTGAAATTGGGGTACATAAGAGTTATGCAAGCCCACTGATGTCACGTATTAAGTCATAGAAACAAAACAAGGAGCGAATTAATTCACACGGTGGATTGGTGGAGCTGAGTTGAAAATCCTTCCATAAATTGTAAAAATAAATAATTCGTAGGTAATGAACAACTAAAGCGATAGCTCGAACATTGGTAGAACCAATTCTATCATCAAGGCCATCATCACTTATGATTTGTGCTGGTAACACCAATCCCAGACTTTTACTGACTAAATCCCACATGCTATGCATAGAAAATAAAGAACTTTTTGTACTATTGATGTAAGGAAGTTCTGGTATAAAATAAAATGGATCCGATATGAATAAAAGTTTTTGTCTTTGGAGTAAGGTTAAATCATATCCGTGTAGTGATGATGGATATACTCTTATCTTCCCAGATGGGAAAATAAACGATTTTTCTGGTGTACACTCCGAAAGCACGTGATTTAATATGGCAAACGAAGCTCTGTGACCCGGATGTCTATCAAGAAATATATATGACAGCAGCATCCAACTTGCTATTCCTGCAGAAGTTCCAATCAATGCAACAGCTTGCAAATATTTGAATCGACAGTATGCAGTCTTGATATTTTTGAAAAACCTTAAAGAGATTGGCATTGAAAAATATTTCCCGGGATACATATTTGCTAAAACAATAGCTGCCATCTGCTTTCCCAACCTTGATTTAATGTGTTTCAATAATTCATTTAGCCTTTGCTGTGTCTCTGTACCAATGACAATTTGCTTCACTAAGAAAAGTAATGGAAATACTGCACTGTCCACGGAACGGTCAAAGCTGTTTTGTTTATTCGATAATTTTGACGTTTTAAATTTTAGAAATCCTGCTAAAGACTGAGACTGAAGAAACATGTCAATTCCACAATCGCGTAAACGAGACAGCAGATCTGTCATATATTCCCTTGTCCTAATTGTAAACTTTCCTTCAAACAAGTTGTTTTGTTGTATAAAGTAATGTGGACAGAACTCATACTGAATATAGTAAATGAGCCGATTCAGACATAGACGGAAACATCGATAAAGTGTTGACGGCGTCCATTCGTGTGTTGGAACTGCTTCCATTACCCAAAACAGAATGGTTTTCATGTGGTATGAGCATAACAAATGCGCAGAAGACGTGTTTTGGTCTAGTACTTCCTTTAACATGATTTTTAAAAGAGCAAAACAAAGTAGCTGTGTATGATTAAAATTATGAATTAGCATCTTTTCTGCTTCGGAAAATGAAATTCTCCATTCCAAAGGATTATTTGTAGTTGACCCAGATGCTTTACTACCTATAGGCACAAATATAATGCCTTGTTGTACGATGTCATCGACTAAAGTGGAAGAAGGCCATCTTGACTCACGAATTCGATGAAGCCATGGATATGCAATTGGGGGCCATTCATCACTTTTTAAGCAAAAAGCATAATCAAAGTCGTTGAAAGGGGAAGTCAAGCAAGGCCCGTGTATACCAAAAGTGTCGCTACCAAGAATGTGAAGCTCACAATAAGTTTTGAATTTGGAATTTGATAGTACGTAATTTTGGTCCGAAAACTCACCAAGATCTCTGAGTTTGCCACCAGATGACAGTTCAAGCATAGCAAATCCAGGAGAAGCATTTTCGGTGTCGGCTATCAATAAGTCCTTGTCCCTATCGTCGATGCAAAATTGTACAACATAGTTCTTGATAATTATCATAATGTCAACATCACTCCCGGGCATATCAAGTCCTTCTCCCTTGCTGCCACTGATGACAACGGAGTATGGATTGTGGCCATTCATGACATGATTCAATATTTTAAGAAACAATCTCCTTGCCCTAACAACCTGTCTTGATCCAATTATTTCACACAGATATTGGTAAAATGTTGTAGTCATCCCTGTTCAACAGTTTTGGTCGCAATGCTGGATGGTTTATTTCGTAATTTCGTAGTTGGATTCTTTTTTTGCTGTACAAAAACCCCAAACCATTCGGATGTGTTATTTAAATAGAACCGGCGAAAATACAAAATAAAAGGAAAACCCTTGCATTTATATTTTTTTTTTAATTTTTCAAATGTTTAGACATGAAAACATTGCAGATCGAAACTTGACAATACATTAAGTCATATATCAAATAATGTCATGTTGCGAATAACAAATATATTGGCTTGTTTGCTTTGTCGCTGGTTATCATATGACTAAATAGCACATGCTTCCTGATTTCACCTTTTGATGTTGACTTTCATTTTCGCATGGCAACAATGAAAGAAAAGTTGCAAATAATATCTAAAGTACACTTAAACCTGCTTGATAAGAGACCGACTTGTTTTAAGAGACCACTTAAAATATACACTAATTTGAAAATGACCTCTATTAAGAGATCACTTGTCTTAAAAGACCATATATTACTACTCCCTTGATTGGTCTCTTAAAGCAAGTTTCACTGTACCAATATTTAAGAAATATTTCAGAGAGACTGCAGTTTATGAATGTTTTACACTTGGGTTGCATATTTTACATCGAGTGTAAACGAGATGTGACATAAATCACATAAATGGCCGGCAAGGCATAAAACAATGATCAACTCGAGTCTCCGTGAATCATTTTGATTATAATAGAACAACCGTTGTTTGCCTAAAATGAGAAACCTCGGTCGGTTATCTCCCTATAACAAGTTAGTTGTAGGGATTAAAATACTAAAATACCGAAGTTGCACAATCGACAGTAAATTTCGTTATGCTGTACACGTGTTTCAAGGAGTAACCTGTCATCAGCAGCATTAGAATCAAATAATATGGAAAGCTATTATCCAAAAGTAGTAAAATAAGTACTCATTACCAAATATTATCGAAATAGGAGGCCAAATCTAGTACCAAGGACATCCACCGAGTGCCATACACGGAAAGATAATTTTGATTTAAAAGAGGCTTTTAATGTGCTAATTAAAAATATCTCCGCTTTGAACCATACAAAACTAACATGGTGCAGGGAGATAACTGACCGAGGTTTCTCATTGTAGACAGATTAATTAAATTTTCCGATTACGTAACAAACAAAACTGTTATCATTACATCAAAAACAGAGAGGTTGTGTTCCTTGAATGTAATGTTTCCTGACATTGGCACATTTTTTTCATGTAAATTGTCTTTTGCATTGATAGTCATTTAGAAAAATAAAGCCATTTAGGATATCGTTTTTGTCGATTGTTGCTTATAAGTTTATCATTTTTTACAATTGTGGTACAAAGCATTTTAAGGTGTCTCAGTGGTATTAATCCACCATTTTGGTCGTATTCTTGTTCATTTGGGGTTCATTCGTTAAGAAATTATTCAAAATATTTATCTTAAATGTAAAGAAAGTCCCAAAGTATTCAAAATTTGTATTCCATATAACTTTAAAAACATTTTCGTTACAAAAAGGTGAACTAAAACACACGTGCTTTAAATCTGTCGCTGGATTCACAGAACACAGAAATTATGCCATAGAGATAATTTTGTACAAGAATTTTATGTGGATATAACTAGAGATATTAACATTTTGCAATTTATCTCTTTTTATTTAACCGGAGACACCTAATTTTTATTTTTTATATTTAAACCATATAATGATTTCAAAACACATGCAAAGTATGAACAAAATCTATAAAAGATTTTTAAAGCTATCCTCTCATATTATCATTTTTCCCTGTCATTTCTATGTAAAATCCATAAATTTTCAATTTAAGTTCTTGCGCTTAAATGCACGGTAAATCCCAAATTTTATTTTATAGTTTTATCAATAATACAATTATGTTTCTACACAGAAAATTTCACAAAATTCTATAATAGGAAAATAATACCCTGCAGACACCTTAAGCACTTCACGTGGAATATAGTATTTTCCTTACAGACGAAAATTTCACAAAAAGTGTAGATTAATTAAATTAGCATGAGATATTTTCTATAAATTTATTGAAAGGTTATCGGTAGAGGATTTTATCATGTCATTCTACATGTTAGACACATTTATTAACGGGTCAAATAAACGATTTTTTTTTTGATTATTCTGATTTTGTCTGTCGTTTTTAAGACCCTTTTTTGTTGCCAAGATTCAACTTTATATTTACTTGTCATCACATAAATAAGCAAAGTGTCAGAGAGCTAATAAAAGTTTTTCCCTCTCAACGCAATCAAATGGGAAATGAGTAAAGTTGTATTACATGAGCTTCGCCAGAAAAAAAAGGTGAAGTCCAGTCCTTTGAATTACAAAGAACAGGATAACAGCAAACAGCTACAATGGCCAGGAACTACAATGACATGCCACAATTTACAAGCCAACTCCACCAGAAAAACAACTATGAAAACAGCTTTTTTATTAGATTTTGCAGTGTATCCATTGATCATTTTATCATTTAACCGGTTTTTCTTGATAACTTGCAATATCTGAATTTTTAAAACTAAAGAAGTAGTTTATGCGTTTAAAGCTTCGGACTGGCTTGCTCAAACATAAATTAAAGTAAATTTACTTTTAGATTTTAAGTCTTAATTGACGTGGTTGAATTTGTGAAGGATTTGATTTACAATAAAAATGTAAACGTCAATTTACTTCATTTGACTTTCATGCTACCAAGTCCCCCTATTTGCTAATCTTGTCTCTGCATTTACACAATATTACTTCATTGTTTTAAATCACATATTTCGATTTATAGTTATCCAAAATTTTAACTAATCTGTACTAAAAATAGCTTGTCAAAACGACTAATAGACGGCACAAAATTTACAGTAACTTTGGTATTTATTGTTTATTGCCAGTGTTCCGGATCTCTGCTGGTGGACTGTTAGTCCACGAAGATATTCACAACCTTTAGGCAGTAGTTTCGTTCTGGCCCGAAAAACGATTTTATTTAAAAATCTCCTATATTTTTTTTAATTTAGTTACGGAATCTCTCCTATGTGCGAAGCTCTGTCTTTGACTAATTGCTTATTTGATCCATATTGGTGAATGTTCAGCTTTTATCTGTATTTCGGTTTATGGTTTATGGTCTTCCAAATATTTTGATTTAATCTACACTGATGATCGAGACACAGGTAGTTGAAATGACCATTTGCAGAAACAATATTTAGTTATTTCCTCTTTTCACCAGTAAAATACCGTAGTTGTTTCTCCTTTTCACAAGTAACATGCCTAACGTTCAAGCAGATAAAGTGCAAGCTTAACAAGCGAAATCATACTGTGAGTTGTGAATAATTAATGATTATTTCTTAGTACCACTATGAGAAGCCTCACTAGTGTTCAATCTTGCTTGTACTATGTTTTTGTTATTTGTAATGTATACCTTATGAATGTATTTAGGCATGTATAGGCTTTGCGTATTGCTCAGTCCTTTTCGTCATCGAATAAAATAAGTTTAAAATCAAATACTGTAAGTCTATAATCAGAAATAAAGATGGACACAACCCTTACGAAATTTTTCAGTCTACTGTTACCGCCTAAGGAGACACTGGTTGTTGAAATGTGGTCGATATCTTGCATGCATAACGCTTCCTCTAATTGCGTGTGCAAAATCTGAAAGCTTAGCAAATAATTGGTTAATCATTGTAATAACGATTATTTTTCTCGAATGGTCTTTTCATATAATTACACTAAAAGTGAAAGCTTTTTTATTCTAACTTAATATACTGTTGGGTGCAGACATAGCCTCTAGTCCAAGTTAACTCGAAGTAAATTCTAAGTTAACTAAAAGCAGTCGTAGAGCAGTTCTCGAAATGGCCGTAAAAATTGTCATTTTCTAAGTTAACTTAAAACAGTTCTAAAAGCAGTCATTAGATAGAGTAGTTCTAAAAGTGGTCATGAGACAGATCAGTTCTTAAAGTTGTCACGTGTTTGTCTCATGTACATTTACTCCATATCCCTTTATTGCTTATTATGAAAATGGTAAATTTCAAAGTTAACTTAGAACAGTTCTAAAAGCGGCCTTTCGGAAGAGCAGATCTAAAAGAGGTCATACGACAGAACAGCTCTATAAGTGGTCATACGGCAGAGCAGTTCTATAAGGGTCACACACACACTATGAACAGGTAAGTTGTGACAATTGCACGTGAAATATGCCCCCTGTAAATGTTTGTGGACTTTTCCCTACCTTATACAAATAACTGTTTATTTTCGAATTCATGGGAAAAGTTTTGTTGACAATGAAAGGGTATTTCAGGTTTAGGGGGGAGTAAAAGTGTCTCAGCTTTACACAAAGTTAAGACGTACTGTGTGTCGTGTTGATCAACCGTACTAAAATCACATATCAAAATTATTACTATTATTATTATTACTATTGTTATTGATTTTATTATAAACTTTATTTATCACCATAAATCATGACAATTCTTTGACGGTGACTGCTTTTAGAACAGGTAATGGCCGTTTTCAGAACTATTCTAAACAATGACTGCTTTGCGAACAACTGACCATGACTGCTTTTAGAGCTTGACATGCATGACTGCTTTTAGAACAATTCTACACAATGACTGTTTTTCGAACAGTTTTGACAATGACTGTTTTTAAAGCACTATTCTAGAGCAGCTCCAGAACTGTTCTATAACAGTTCTAAGTTAACTTAGAGAAGTCATTGTTAAGTTAGCTTTGTGAGGTTATGACTGCACCCAACTGTATGACTTAAGATGCTTAATTTTGAGCCTACCAAACATTTCACATACAATGCAGTGTATATTCTTGTTGTTTAATGTCGTGAAGTTATTTTATTGACCTCACTTGAACATAATTTACAACGGTATTTTTGTATTATGGGTAATAAAATGCCATATTTTCAAATAAAGTGCAAAACTAGTTCCCGGAGATTTTTCAGTTTTCTTTTCTGTTTTAGGAAGAAAGTCAATATGAAAATATCAAAAGGAAAAAGGAAGAAGGAAACGAAGCAATGATGATTTTTTGAGTGATGATTATTTGCTAGGTAAGATATTATTGAAATAGATTTGTGGAAATTTTCAACGATTAGACAAATTTTCTCCCATATTTTTTCACCAAATGCATATGAGTTACAATCGAGGGGGAGTGTATGAAGAAACAATGAGAATTTCTGAACCTTACAGAGACGATATATATTGCAGCACGAAAGGACACACAACTATTTCTTTTTTAAAATGACTGAAACGTTTTACCATTATCTATGTAAAAAAGTTGGATCAGAACAGGATGTGAGGGCGAGGCGATTGTTTCTCAAAATTTTGAATCATGCAATGATGACCCACAATTCTTACTCTGTTGTCATAAGTGGAAGTACTGCAGACGGACTAAATGCGCCAAATACAGATGTTGATCTCATGATCATTGATGAAAATTATGTTGTAAATTTTTGGAAGGTTGGAGGAGAGAAATCTCGTGTATTGATGGCTGACTCAGAAAATGTGTCACCAGGCTGTATTGAGCTGCGTCGACTGCCATCAGGTGAAAGGTTACGAGATTTCGGATATTTCCTATTCCGACAGTACGTGCAATCGAATTCAACATTAAAAGCCGACTGTGAACTATACGCAACTATAGATGGGATACTGAGTATATATGCACCAATGTTATATTCAACCTTCTACAACTTGAATTATTCGTTCGGTTTGAAAAGTGATCAATGGCCGCCGATTGCTTGTTCATGGCTCCATCGATATCGTGAGTCGAGTTGGCCTTCTGCAGTCCTAGTCAGTGATATTGTACAGCAAGGGATTATATTTGTGCCTGTTGGTAGTAGAGCATCTGGATCAAGTACATACAATCCTTTTGAATGGAGGATTTCATTTTCCGAGGCGGAGAGAATGCTTATTCATAATTTTAACCATACACAACTACTTTGCTTTGCTTTGTTGAAACTCATGTTGAAAGAGGTGCTAGAACGAAACACATCTTCCGCGCATTTGTTATGCTCATACCACATGAAACCATTCTGTTTTGGATAATGGAAGCAGTTCCTATACACGAATGGACGCCGTCAACATTATGGCGATGTTTTCGTCTATGTCTTGATCGGCTGATATACTACATTCAATATGGGCATTGCCCACATTACTTCCTACAGCAAATCAATTTGTTTGAAGGAAAGTTTACCAGTAAGACAAAGAAATTCACGATAGATCTGATAAGGCGTTTACGTGATAGTGGAATAGACATGTGTCTACATTGTGAATCCTTAGCAGGATTTTTAATGTTCAAAATGCGACCATTGTTGACTGCAAGAAATAGCAATTATCAATGTGTCGATTCGGTAGTTTTTCCATTAATGTTTTCAGTTAAATGCCTTATTATTGGTACAGATATACACCAAAGGCTTGAGGAACTATTCAAACATATTAAATCAAAGTTAGGAAAGCAAATGGTTGCTGCCGTGTTAGCAAATTTGTACCCTAGCAAATATGTTTCAATGCAAATCTCTTTTCAGTACTCTTATAAAAACAAAGATACGTATGTTCGATTCCGGAATTTGCAAGCTGTTGCATTTATCGGAATTTCGACAGGAGTTGCAGGTTGGCTGTTGTTGTGGTATATATTGCATGACTCGCAACCATATCGTAAAGGCTCATTGATCATACTAAATCACATACTATCTGAATGTAGACCACAGAAATTTTGCACTTTTCCATCTGGCAAAATACAATGGCGCAAAACATCACTCGATGGATACAATATATCCTTACTTAAAAGACAAAAACTTACCTTCACGTGCGATCCGTTGTATTTAAGTACGGACCTTCGCTTTGCCACCGACTCCAAAAGTTCCCTTTTACATTTTCATAGCCTTTTTTATAACATGTTTAAATGCCTTGGAGTTAATGTTCCAACAACAGACAAGAACAAAGAATCAGATCACGCCTACTCCTCAAACGTTAATATGTTAGCTCTAGCGGCCCATTGTCTTCGGCTTCTTTATTATCGCAAATTTTTGAAAGATTTTCGACTCAATCCTGCACATGTACCATTTGAAGTAATAGACTCTTTATTTAGTGTCTTTAGCTTTTTCCGGCAAATGCATGGTTCCCCGTTTGGAATTTTTGGCACCACCCCTTAATGGTGGCTGAAATATAATAGCATTGTATTACTGTTAAACATATCTTATTTAAGATACTGTTATTATTTGTGATGATAATTCAATACGGGACTTTCGAGATAGGAACTCTCGTGTAATTGAAGGCGGAAACGATTGCCTCGGATACCAGTAAGACGTAAAACTGGATTTCTAAATCTATTGAAATAAATATATACCACAAACAAAACAAAGTATATATGAAATTAAAGTGCATATATAATTTTTTCTATATAAGAATTTTTTAACTAAATTTTAATTGACGAAAATGTATTGATTTTTTATGTATAAAAATAGAATTGTTAGCTGAGTGAAAACGATTCATAAGTCCCGTATTGTTTTAACAAAGACAGAGTATTTAGATGTTAAAATGAGTTGTTCCGTCAAGTGTTCTACCTTCTACTCAGTAAAGTTTAAACGATTCCATTTTGTAGTCGTTGTTTAATCTACTATTTAAGAATCGAATACACTTGACTTATCGATACGATATGTTCCCTCTTTAACAAAGATTTTAAATCAGTTGTGATAAACACAAAATTTATCTACATAGGCTCAATAAAATTGAATTACACCTTGACGCAAAGTCATCGATCAGCATTTGTCATGACCTATGACAATTATAGGGCTCATAAAGAAATAAAATAACTATAAACTAGTTAATGTAAACTTAGAATACAGATGACCATTTCGATAACTAATGTCTCTTCAGCACAGATAAAAGCAAAACGTTTGGAAGACAATAAACCAAAAGATGTATGTGAACTGATAGAGGACAAAATATCAACAACTGAATGGAAAGCAAAAAATTAGCTAAGGACAGAGCTTGAGTGAGATTCTCCCTAGTCGTCCACAAAACACTTTCGGTTTCTCGCTAGCACCGAAATACTGATTACTGGGCTGGTGAATACCCACGGGGACTAACAGTCCACCAGCAGATGCATGGACCCAGTGGTATAAAATAACTAAATACTTATTTTACCAATTAATATTAGTTTCTGCTGTGTCTATTAGGCTCAAGGATGAGTATCCTATTATGCGTGAAATTTACTCTGAATTGAAACGAAAATAACTCTTCTATACATAGACATGAAAACATTTTTAATAAACGGAATGGCTGCATGGTGAATTAAAACAACAACTAGCGCTGCACAAACGTTCAAAATGTTTCTACAACACAACAAATTGAAATATGTTTTTATGTGATATCTGCTTCCATTATTCACTTCAGAATGATTGCAATGATTTGAGACTTACGGAAAACCTCAATAAAACAAAGATAATGATATTTTCCAAACAGTAGACAAGAATCTATCTCACATTTATAATGGTCCAAAGGAAGTTGAATTTGTTACTTCATACAAATACTTAAGGTTATATTTTATTTCACTGGGAAGTTTAAAGAATTTAAGGCTAACTTATCCGACAAAGCAAGAAAGGCATACTTGGCATTAAAATAAAAATTATCTCATAATAAAAAAATAAAAATTATATATATCGATGATAACCTAAGTCTTAACATTTGGATCTGAAGTGTGGATCAATGATTACAAACAAAACTTTGAAACTCTCGAAAAATCACAATTTGAAAAAACACAAAATATGCTTTTTAAGACAATAACACCTTATGTAAGTAAGCTGCACTCTGATTGGTTAATAGCCATTGTATTTTTTGGCAAATACCACTTCATCATGGTATTTGTCTCGGAGTCATCTGTGCGCTTCAATGTTACAGACAATCGATGTAATTAAACAGATATGTAAACAGATTATCTAAATTTATGTAAATTCTAAAACCTAAGGATTAACTCACTCCATCGAAGTTTTGTCCTAGGCTATATTTGATATTACCGATTATTCGGATTTCGTTTGGTTTTATGCATTTTAAACATTTTTTTAAATTATGGATTTCCTTTGTTTGGGTTCTAGTGCTGCTAATGAGGAATTAATTTCCGAAATGGCCATACAGCTTATTGAATTTATTGCAGTTGGCGTTTACACATGTGTTATGGTCTCATGACCATTTTCTCCATATCCTTTCGTGAAATATGTAGAATGAACGTCGGGGTATTTGCCAAAAATACACGTATTGGGTCTTTGGTCTTAATTTCGCTCGCTTTTCAGGCTCGGGAAATTTTACCGCCCAACGACTTGTATTTTTGGCCAATACACCCCCTTTTATCATGATATATCTGTTTCATCATACTTGATGTTCATGGTAAGTCATCAAACATGGCAGTCAGGTGTGAACTTGGTTTATTTCCACTTAGCATCAAATGTTATGGACTAATGTTTGGATACATGTATTATACGCGTTTGAACATGCTTAATACGAATGATGTACAGTTTGGATGTCCCCACTCATTATTTAAAGCAGCTTTTGAAGAAGATAAAGCACTAACAGTTAAAGAAAACTCGTGGATAAATAGTGTTAAACAGATTTCCAAAAACATTTATATAAATTGAAATTTGAAGATAATTACAAATCAAAAATCAAACCTGAACTTTCCAATATAAGAAAGGAATCTTCAGGCAAACTTTTATTTTAAAGTAAAATCTTGAAATCTTTTGAAAAACAAGATTACTTAAATTATAATATTCCCAAAGAACTTAGGAATAAATTAAAAATAGTAATAATATGTGCACATTCATTAGCAATTGAAAAGGTAAAGTATTCTAAACCCAAAACGCATTTAGATGAAGGATTGTGTAACGGTAAAGATGAAGTAGAAAAGGAATTTCATTTTTTATTACAATGTCCACAATATAAAAAAAATGAGGGAAAAGTATGGTATTTGTAAAAATGAAAATGAAGAATCACAAATTTATTTAAAAGATTTGTAAAACCCAACAACTTGCACTGATTTAAAAAGAATATTTGTAACTATCTAAAGAATACCAAACTATTCACTGATTTTGTACAAATTACATGTAGGAGATATCACATATATTGATACATAAAATATATTATTATCTTATGATTTAATACTAATTTTAACTTTTTATTATATAGTTGTCATGTTAATGTAATGTTAATGTATTGAACCTATGTTTAGATCACGCCTCTTATTTGCATTTATAGATAAATATTTGAATATTTGAATCTTCATATGCCATTATAGCAAAAACTATATTCTACTTCACCTGTTTAGATCCATATAACTTTAAACAGTAAATTAGTAAAAGTACCCCTGGCGTCAGAAAAATACACGACAAGAAATTAAGTTAATGCATTTAATATTTGAAGAACACTTTTTCACAATAAGTGGAATAATATCTATGGCCGCAGATGAAAATTTTTTGATCAGTTACAAGGAGACAAGACCGATAGCCATGTAGTTGGAAGAGCATATCGGTGACCCTATGTTAACATAGATGTCGATTATCCCTCTTACGTACAAGAATAGAATAGGACAGAGATACTCGCTTCCGTTTACACATATCCTCGAATTGAAAACTGTCCCTTTGATATTTTACTGACTGATTTCTACGATTGTATAAAAATGTGCAAAGGTGACACCTCCCTTTTGGTACAAAAAGTGGAGGGGATTCCTCTCGGTAACAAGAGTGAATCCACGAATAGTACTTATCCCCTCCACCATACAGCCGGTAGGGGTGAAGTATGTGCCAGAAAGAAACGTTCCGAGTCCGTTTATTGTCTCCCTGAACCGCCAAATGAATGGACTTCGAAGAAGCCCATTCACCGCCAAAAAACTTTCCGCGGCCAAAAAGTTATAAGATTATTCAGCTGGGAATGTATTTCCCTTTCCCAATACAAATGTTTCTAAACCGCATTGTAAAGTATTTAGAAATATTCCAATTCCAAGCTGGGAAAGATGTGTGCCGTCATGTCGGAATAGGTTAGATTCGTTTGCAGTAATAGATTGATGTCTCAAGATGCATTGGTTCTCTTGTCTCATGAAGGATCTCACAGCACCATTTACTCTTTTGCGTGATTTTTCTACTACTTTTGGTCTTAATGTGCCGTGCCAATAAAACCTTATGAGCATACCCGACCAAATTATATTAGTGGATGGTGTTAACGCTTTGATTCTCAAGAAAGAGCATTGAATATTTTCAATAAGTTCTTTAGTTCGCTCCATTACCAAGTCATTGGCTCCCAAATGTACAAGAATAAAATTTGGACTTGATTTCTGTTTCAATTCAAATTCGACCTTTGGATCTAAATCTGCCCATTTCATACCAGTTTTTGTCATCCAAATGATATCAACATTTATTCTGTTTAGCCCTAGATTTTTTCCACCTGCACGTTTGCTGGCTGCTTCGCCGGCCCAATGGGGTATTGAAGATCCAATAATCCATACGACAATTCTCTGACATGAAAACTAATACTAGTTAAGGCAATCAAAATTAGTTAGGAAACGACGAATCATTTTTTTTTTTTTTTTAATAACGGAACTCTGATATAACTTGTAAAAGCATCTGAGGACCATCTTCCCTAGTTTTTGATTGTGTCATCACTAATTTCCCTTAAAAGAAGGAAACTGACTTACGTAAAAACCGCAGAAACTTGATAACGAGTTAAACATTAAAATCTTTACTTTTAAAAAGAGCAAATTTGGTTATTTATTGAGAAAATGTATGAAGACAAAATACTTATCAGATTGGAATCTAACAAATACGTCCTTGAAGGATGGTAAACTTACTACCTATCTTAAAGTTAAAACAAATTTTGGATTAGAAAAGTATTTAACAGTAATAAAAAACCACCAGTATCGAGCATCTATATGTAAATTACGTATATCGGCACACAGACTCTTAATAGAACAGGGTAGATACAAAAATATTCCAAGAAGTGAAAGAATATGTAAGAATTCTACACAAAATGTAATTGAAGATGAAATGCATTTCTTAGCCCAATGTGATAAATTAAGAGAAGAACGACGAGAAATTTTTAGTCAGTTGCATTCAATACTTGTACCTCAAAACCTGCATCAATTAAGTGATGAACAAAAACTTTACTTTATTTCAAACTGTGAGGATAAGGCATTACTTAACTCTGTTGGTAAATTTCTACATGATTATATGCCACAGCCTCATCGTTGATTTAGTAATATGCTCTATATCCAACTATTATATGTCGTGACACTGTATTGTATTGTTTTATCTATCAATCAAGCAACCTTTCCCTCTTATGTTTGTATTCTATTTTATTTTATTTTATTTTATTTTATTATTTTTTTATTATTGTTTGTTTGTTTCTCTCTTGTATTTGCCCCTTTGGGTCCATTTTTGGTTAATAAAGATATTCTATTCTATTCTATTCTATTCTATTCTATTCATGACCCATTAACGTGAATAAATAGTTGTTGGCAGTTTGGGAGTGAAGGTCGGTTTTCTAAGTACTTCTTTAAGCATAGCACAGGACAAATTATGTCACTTCCATGGTTTCTGTTGACAACTATGCAATTAGAGTAACCCCGCTGATCTGTTTTAGATTTACGAATGAAAACTTTAAGTTGATTTGTTGTTAGTGATATATCGGAAATTTGAAGAGATGTTGATGTAGAATGATTCCCATGATTAACTGTAAATTCCCCCACCCGCAGGAAGGCAAAGAATGCTAAAAGAAATGCAGACTTGAACAATAGGTATTCATAGTTGGAAGAACTCACGTGTTGAAGCGCATTTACTATTTTCTTTAGCAGTGGTAACGTGATAGGTACCCTGGTATCTTTACGGGGATTATTCCGGACCACTCCCTCCAGCATTTTTGCAATTACAAAATTTTTCGTTGTATCATTAAGATTTAGAATTTTTTGTGAAAACGAGATTCCACTAACATAAGAACGAATTGTTGCTGGAGCAAATTTCTTCAGTGACAAGTAAGCAATGAATTGTACTAACTGGTTGACTGGGACCGGCCAAGATGTATCCAAACCATACAGCTCCTAAAATATCTTAAAATGGATCTTGCCCTCCCGTAGCTTTTTCATGTACTGTCTGCTAGAGCACTCGAGAATAGTCGTGATGACTCTTCATGTATAGATTCCACACTTGGTTCGGTATGGCAGTTGGTGTTAATGAAGCGTTTGGAGCAAGTTACCGGAATCGAGACCACTGACAACGAGAAATAGAGTCAGCTAAAGAGTTGGATTTGCCTTCAACAAAACGAGATTTTATTAATATATTCTCTTTCAGAGTTGTTAAAACAAGTTTCCTAACCAAAACCATAACCTCAGGTGATTTCGAAGACTTTATGTTAAGGATGCGAACCACAGCTGCATTGTCGCAATTGAAAATTACTTTTTGATTTTTCAGCCGAGAGCTCCATGTTATGATTGCAGTCATGATAGGAAACAGTTCAAGAAATGTGATATTTGATAATAAACCCTTTTCCATAAAACTAAGTGCCATGAGCCCATTCCCCTTGAAAATAAATGCCAAAACCCAACGTAGCACCACCAGCACTATCAGTGAAAAATTCCAGTTTATTGGTTGAGGTCGATAAAGGCTCAGGCATAATAGTTACGCCATAATATTTGTCTAAAAATTCTTCCCAAATTAAAAGATCAGCTTTCAGGGAATTGGACACTCTTATTTTGTAATGATGTTTCTTCACGCCTATAGTGGAGTCGATAAGCCTTCTGCAGAAGGCCCTGCCAGGTGTTATAACCCTGCAAGCAAAATTTAATGAACCTACTAGAGACTGCATTTCCCTTAGTGTAACCTTTTTACTAGTGATAACTGACGAGACTTTTTGTTTGAGTTCATTAAGTTTATCAAGGGGAATTCTAAGCGTCATATTCTCTGTATCAATTTCGATTCCCAAAAATGTGAGACACGTAGTCGGTGGTATTGTTTTCTCATCGGCTATCAGCACTCCTAACTTGTGACTGAGTTTCTGGAAATTTTCCAACAAATGTTTGCATTGACTGGTGCCAGGGGTACCCAAAAATAGGAAGTCATCAGGATAATGTACTAAAGCTCCGCCTTTATTGGTGGACAACACTAGCCAATGAATGAAACACGCAAATTCTTCAAGCACGGAGCAGCTGATAGAGACACCGAAAGGGAGACATTTATCAAGGTAATACATTCCATTAACTTTAAAGCCAAGTAAATCAAAATCTGCAGGGGAAATTGGCAATAGCCTGAATGCAGATCTTATATCGGACCTACTCACTAACGTGCCACGTCCAAATTTTTTAATCATTTCAACAGCATCATCTATATTTTGTTGGATCTATAAAATGATTGACCGATGAGTCCTCTGGGTAAGATAAGTGATGAATGAGCCTAAACTGACCAACTTCCTTGCCTTTAGGGACGAGGCCTAGCGGGGAAACCCTTAAGGTCGGAATGGGTCTACTTCTGTAAGGTCCGGCGACTCTACCAGCATCAATTTCTTTCTGAATTTTTTGTAGCAATATGACTGGTTGTTCGTTTGCGCTTTCAAATTTTTTGTGTCCGTTGGAAGGCGTGGACCTGAGTAATACAAGGAAAAGCCAAACTTAAAGCCTGAAAGAAGACGAAAAGCTGTCTTTTGGTCGGGATAATGACGTAAATACAAAGCCAAATTAAAAACATTCACAGGGGAAAAACCAAGAGAATATATATGACTGTATGTTTTGCGGTTAACGCCGTGTGCAAAAGTAGACGGGCTGTTGCCCACCACATCCTGAACACGCATGCCTAAATCGACAAGGGTTGAACATACAGCGTTTCCCTTTTGTGTTATACACGTAGCATGTTCTTGTTGCCGGGAGTTGGCTCTGTCCTCGAAAGGAATTGACGGGAATGCTAGGGGAGGGATTTCCAGATTTTGGAAAAGAACTGCTTGTGTTGGAGTTTTCGAGTCCTTGTTGTTCCCGCATCGTTGTCGAAATGTAAAATGCCCACAAATCTTGGTTGACCAAATCCCATGAAGAATTGGGTTTTCGGGCTTTCCTTAATCGGAACTGTTCATCATATGTTACCCATCCATGTGATTTGCTCGCGGCAAAACGAATATCCCTCATATACTTCAACAGCTCCTGACCCAAATGACTGTTTTTCTCTAGTAAAACACTCATGTAGACCATAAAAGCAGTTGTCCAAGAATGAATGTTTGTTATTGGACGGGTTGGGCCAGCTTCAACTTTCATTCGGCCACTTCGTATAACTAAGTCGCCATCTTGGTCAGGAAAGTTGGCTAATTCCCTTGGGGATTTCAAAAGGGGTACTAAGATCAACGAATTCATGCTTCCAGATTTGTTCCTTTAATTTGATTAGTATATGACACCCGACCTCATCGTATACGCTTTCTTCTATAGATGGCAAATTTTGAATAAACTGAAGCGATTGGTCGGAAGTTACTGAACTACTTTGGGCATGGGGTAAATCATGCAAGTTAACATTTTCATTAAAATCAATAGACTCACCAACAGGACGCGAGGTGTTGCCGGATGGTCTCCCTGCGGCGGCCTCTTGGAAAATGGCGGTTTCCCGTCTTATCCTTTGATCTTCGTCTGATTGTGTTAGATGTCCAGTGTTCCCACCTCCAGAAGATTCATTTTCTCTCCCTATTCCTACCGGTAATATCTGCTCTTGCGATTTTCCTTGACCTGTAGGTTGAGTTATTCTTTTCTTCTCTGCAGGCTGACCTCTTGATGGTTTTTGTCTTCTTCTTGTTCCTGTATAGGTCTTGACGGTGTTCCTCTATTTGGTTTTGATCTTGGCATCTTAGCCTTGAAACGATTGTTACAAATTTGAATGTTCACAACAAAAATCTCAATTTGCGAAAATGTCTGACTTGAAAGATTTAAACGTTAAAGTTCACAACAAATTTACCTACTCGTAATGAATGTATCTAACACAAATTAATAAAACAAGCCTTCTTAAAGATATGAAAATTTCCAATGAAACAATATCATTAACCACGTGTCATTAACCCAAATGTCAATTTATACTTAGGGGCGTTACGCTTGTCCAATCCGTGTAGTTACTACATCTGAAGCATGCATGGAAATATAGTTATAAATATAAACACCTTCATGCATGCTACAAACAAACACGCCAGGTGCCTTATTAAATTCAATTATCTTGACAGGGATAATTGCTATTATTGGTACAACCTCCTCGTACTTTCAATATTATTCAATATGTAAAGAAAGAGAAACAAAATGCTTTTCAAGCGAAATCCTATCGGTTGTTGAGTAACTATGAGAAAAGTTATATATTTAGCAAATTGTATACGAATTAAATCTGTATGTTCGATGCTTTTATCGCAATTATTTCTAATTTACTTATATACGCAGGAAGTGTTCATTTGGTAAAAAAAATCTGCAAGACAATGCATTAATGTATTTAATGTTTACTTACAATCAAATAAGATATAACGTATTGTTTTTTTTTCATATGACCTTTTATTTGTCTTTTATCACAATGTCTTCTTTAATGTAATGTATTGTAATGTAAATAAAATTGAGAATGAACAAATTAAGGGATATGGATTAAATGCACATGGGACAACATCCTACAAATACATGGTAAGATTAAGCAAATGGAACAACGCTTTTATTGTTGTTCTTCTTCTTAAAGTCATCATGAGGCCTTAAACAAAGAGTAGACATTCCTACCTAAAAAAAAGTTCAAGATGGTCCCTAGCGCTGGTTTGAGCGGAATTCACTTGCCAAATGATGAGCAACGCTACATCCATGTATCCATTTTGTCATGGATGTTGGGTATTCATCAAGCATAACATATCGGGCAAAGAACTCTTACAAACACTGTCATCCGTTAACCGCCAAGACAAAGGGATCAATAAAAAATAAAACATATAACTGATCACAGCTCATCGAGTTGATTGTACGAAAATTGGCAAGTAAAATTGGGAGATGTGGGCAATATATATACAGATGGCCAGAAAAATAGCTTAATATTTACAAAACAAGAAAGCAAAATGCTAAATGTTGTTTATATTTTAGATAGTAAAACAAACAAACAAACAAACACCAAAAAAGGGTATTCGGTTCTGCAGATTATCACTTTGGGCAACTCATGGTTTCTTCCGTGCAGATAAAAATCAAACATTGGGACGTCCACCAATCATGAAATATGAAAGAACTGATAAAGACCAAATAAGAAGCGCTTAAATGATAAACTTTAGTCAGTTTAAGGTAAAGCTTTGCACGAGGGAGATATACCTTAGTATTGTAAAAGATCTGAGCTTTGAATATTGTAAACTTTTCAAATCATCGGTTTTGGATAACATCGACTGGCCCACTAGGGGCCATCTTCTCTAGCTTAGGGTTACGATCCGCTCCTCTCCTCTTCACCCTTGGCAAATTGAGCCTCAAATTTGAGACACATGATTCAAATTATCTCCCTTTGAAGTAAGAGTTTCAGTATGATTTATTGAAAAAATTAACGATCATTTATAACATCTAATTATTATGATGTAACAATTCAAAAAATATTTAACAAAAGGTACACGAACCCACAAAAGTAGAAACAATACAAATCGTGGGAATTTCGCAAAATTCAAACATCAATACACACCTTATTTTAAATTTTATTGTAAAGATTTATATTTAAATATGAATTTGTGCAATCTGATTGGATGCAGCTAAGTCTAATTGCGACCAATCAAACACGTGGATTGAAGGCTTCAGAAATCCAGCTTGATCTTCCATAGTTGAAGAGGAGAGGAGCGGATCGTTACCGATGGCTAGCGAAGATGGTCAGGGACTAATACTTAAACAGCAGAGGCATAGAACCATTTGTTTTTAACAACTTAATACTGTAATTTTAGGGAGTATGGTTCTGTAGATCATTTCGACAACGTATGTTTAGATTAAGTTGAGGTTTACGTGCCGCCACTACGAGATTAGAATAATGAAGATATCGTAAATGCATGAATCAAAGCCTAGGAAACATGACATAAAAGGTATAGCAAACAAACAAAACATTACAAACATAGAATTCTAACTAAACTTACAGATGTCTGTACTCTCATTCAATCCGACATTAACATCAGGTGATCCTGAAGGGTAAGCATGTCTTATTTTTAATATATACCAAACTCGTGAATATGCATTTAGTTGAAAATGTCTATTCTCATTAGTGACCTCGTCTGCAGACCCTTTTTTTCACTCATTGATTTTAGTAGTAGTCAATTAACCTATGACATTTTCAATATAATTTTCCATTGCACTATGAAATTGTTTTGCCTCTCACTGATACTGCCGATGTCTACTGAAATATATGAAGATACTTGACCAAATCCTTCAGGAAGTTTTGAGTTTGATTTTTCTTCCATATGGCGACAGTGATATACCAGCAGTCTAGGCTCCTTGAGCTAGTCGGCAGATTAGCGGCCAGTACTCCTTGAACCATCTTTCCAAATTACGTATTGACATTTTGTCTCCTTTCAAAGATTGTGGTAAAGGAGTTAGCATTCTATCTGTATTGAGTTTTATTCGAATGTTTATTATGGACAGATTAAGGGGAGGTTTGAACGCCCGTAACCGGCTTCACCCTACCGCTTGCTTCTTCTAGTGCCGGTACCAAGTCCGGCTGTTCCGAGTTACTATCGTTGTTTACGTTTGTCATTTGTCTAATTTCTATTTTTCCTGTGTAGTTCCCTGTCAGATTGAAGCATTAAATTGTAATTTTCAGCCATTGTAGATGTTTCCTGTAATACTTTAAATTACATTAGATTAACGCCCTGCCCGATTTTTTTACAAAGGCCAAATAGAGTTACATTTGGTACTTTGATATACATGTAGTTGTCTGTAGAATGATTAATATTTATAGGTTTTTAATGGAATTTTTTTCACTGTTGGTCTTTGGAAATGCCCAATGTTGAGTATGTTAACAGATTTCAAGTCCCATGTACATTTTAAGGCACGAAAACAACAAAAAAGAGAAAATCTTCTTTCTAATGGAGTCCATATGAAAATTAACATAGCGCATTAGATTTTTTACAACGCGATTCCTTATCGAGCTGAAAGGGTACGGACGCGGTTTTCATTTTTCATCTGATAAACTGCACTGTAATAGTCATATTTGCTATTTGTTAAATTTGGCATCATCAAATGATTTCAGTAGCAATATGTACGTTTTAACCTTTGTAGGTTACTTAAAATTATGCATACCTAAAACACATATCACATGACACACTATTTTTTTATCCCCGCACTTTCGAAGAAAGTTCGGGGATAATGTTATATCCTCCGTCTGTCCGTCCGTCCGTCCGTCACACTTTTCTTGTGACTCAAACTCCTCCTACATTTTTGGATTTAGGGATTTAATTTTGTTGTAGAATTGTTGCATATAGTCTGCAGATGCGCAATAAGCGTTCGGATTTTCGATATTGGTCTGGGTGCAAACAAGAGGCCCCATGATGTCAATTTTTACACATGTGGCATGTGACACAAAATCCTCCTACATTTATGAATTTAGGGATTTAATTTTGTTATAGAACTGTTGCATATAGTCTGTAGATGCGCAATAAGCTTTCGGAATTTTGATATTGGTCTTGGTGCAAACAAGAGGCCCCATGATGTAAATTTTAACAAAGACCCAAAGATGTGGATTAGACACATGTGGCATGTGACGCAAACTCCTCCTTCATTTTTGGATTTAGGGATCAAATCTTTATGCAGAATTATTGCATATAGTCTATAGATTTGCAATAAGATTTTGGAATTTTGGTTCCGGTTGCAACTTTGGTAAATTTCCTGAAAATGTCAAAGACACATATTTTTTTTTAATTTTTGGCATATTATCTTATATTCTGACAAGTGTTTGGTAAAAAACAAAATTCTGAAAACTTAGGATTCTGAAAGGTGGTTCCAATTTTGGTAAATTTCCTGAAAGTCTCAAAGACCACTTATTTTTTGGAATTCTACCTATCAACCATACATAAAATGTTTGTGTAGTTTAGGACGAACATTTTCATAAATTGGATTTCAAAAATATTTGATTCCAATTTTGGTAAATTTCCTGAAAGTCTCAAAGACCACTTATTTTTTGGAATTCTACCTATCAACCATACTTAAAATGTTTGTGTAGTTTAGGACGCACATTTTCATAATTGGATTTCAAAAATATTTGATTCCAATTTTGGTAAATTTCCTGAAAGTGTCAAAGACCACTTATTTTTTGGAATTCTACCTAGCAACCATACTTAAAATGTATGTGTAGTTTAGGACAAACATTTTCATAAATTGGATTTCAGAAATATTTGATTTCAATTTTGGTAAATTTCCTGAAAGTCTCACAGACCACTTATTTTTTTGGAATTCTACCTATCAACTATACTTAAAATGATTGTGTAGTTTAGGACAAACATTTTCATAATTGGATTTCAAAAATATTTGATTCCAATTTTGGTAAATTTCCTGAAAGTCTCAAAGACCACGTACTTTTTGGAATTCTACCTAGCAACCATACTGAAATTGTTTGTTTAGTTTAGGAAAAACATTTTCATCAACTGGATTTCAAAAATATAGATTCCAATCTTGGTAAATTTCCTGAAAGTCTAAAAGACAACTTATTTTTTGGAATTCTACTTAGTAACCATATATCCTAGAATTCTTTTAGTAACAATAATGACTATCAATAGATAGATTTTAAAAGTAATTAAAAAATTATGCCCAGGGTGTATATGAACTGTTTTCTGTGTCAAACAGGGGGTGCGGGGATAGCTGTCGTTTCCGACAACATCTAGTTATGTTTGATCTCCCAATTCTTTTATTACATTTTTGCTGTTTAACAGGATGGACTCACTGGCAGTATACGGAACAGGTCACCCTTGGTTTTTATCAGATTTATAGCTTTAAATGTATATTTAATTTGACTATATATATTTCTGTAGCTGTCTCGTGCCATTGTTCTTCCGTTTTTTTTTTATCTCGTTACTATGGACTTTGATTGATGGAATTTAAGTGTATTTTTAACTTTTATATTTTATTTCCGTTGTTTGAAATAGCCTACAAAGTTTTAATCGTCCACACCTAAATGAAATTTGTTCACTTATGATATTTTTCTTTAATTTTCCTACATAACAGCATATTTTTGTATCGTACAGAGGAACGTATCTAAAAAAATACCTATGACATATAATCTGTATAATGTGGTGGTAAAAGATTTGTATCGTTCATTCAATTCTTTTATTTCATTGTTCTTTATGATCAAAATTCTTTAAAAGACAGAAGAAAATAAATAATGCTTTGAAGCAGTTCGTAGCAAAATCCACATATTATAAAATATACTGGTGCACTGCGTTAAAAGGACAAAAAGGCAAAACATTGTTGTGCACATAAACATACAAGGCAGTTTTCTATTCTGTTCTATATTCTTAGAGGACAGTTTTATTTATGTTTGGATATATGTAAATATTCATACATAAAGGTAAAAATGTCCCGGAATACAACGAAAATAATAAAATGTTCCCTATAACGTTTATGAATCGAAAAAGGCTTTAACAGGTATTAGTCCCTCGTGAAAAATGTGAAGTTTCAACTTGAACTGTAATAGACGAATTTCACATTTACGGGATGACTGCTAATTTAGCATGTTTTTCAAAGGGACGTCACTCGCTAACACCCGTCATTCTGGTTTTTGGTCTCATTAGGGAACGGACGGCCAGTAAATATTTTCTCTGGCAACGGTCACGATTTTCACTGTGGTAAGTACCCGAATAGCTTGAAATAATTTATTTAAAGACAATCGAGATATTACCCCTTGTCCAGTGATAGATACCCATGTATTCAAAATAACTGCTCTCCCTTATTACAATGGAACCGTAAACCTGACTGTCGGGTCAGTAGGTTACTTCCCTTTGTGGAAAACGTTATAAAAACGGTGCCAAAGTCGGGATAAGAAATAAACATGAAAGTGGTCTATTCAAGATTGTTTTTTTTTAACTTAGTACTTTGATGAATATTTCTTTTGTTTATCTACTGCCTTTCAATACCAATTTGCTTCACAAATTTAATACAAATTGCTACCATACACTACCGCAATGGAGGAGGGGTTCGCGATTAAATAAAACATGTTTCACCCACCATTTCTTTTGATATACCTTTACGAAGTCTTGTAAAAACCTTGCTGTTTACAATTTTTCCCGATAGTTTGGCACTTTCTTTGTCTTTTTTGCCCTTTTGACTTTGACTCCTGAGAATTATATTCGGTAATTTTGTAATCACCCTCATTTGAATCTTTTAAAAAAATTTTCCTAAGCTTGGTAGGACAAATTTTATCTTGTTAGCAATTTCGTTCTCCTTTTTGCAAAAGCTTTCATCTTTTACTTTCAAACACTTTTTGTGAGATGTTTCGTGGGTGTATGAGTTATCATGAGGAAAGGGTAAATTCTAAAATCATAGATAAAAAATCGCACGGCAATTCAAATCCAACACGAATTGAGACAGTATGACAAAGACAAAACGAACAAGAACTCCACACAACTAAAGCACTAGCAGTGTGAACCCTATAAAAACTATCATAAGGTGCTCCAGAAGGGTAAACATGATCTGCCCCACGGGTGTTGTCAATGTACAGGTATAGGTCCATGTATGATGCTGATGATGGTGTATCAGTGGTCTCTTTAATTTCATTTAATTTTGGTATATAAGATTAAGGTTATCCTTAAATTGAGGACTGTTCAATGAAAGAAAATCATCTATATATCTATATAACGGAAACTGAAATTAAAGGATTTGGCTAGCTTGTTGTCTTTTTTTTCTGAACTAACCCTTGTTTGAACCTGGCTTCATACGAATAAAGAAACAAATCTGCTAAAAGTGGCGCACAATTAGTCCCCATAGGTACCCCTATTGACTCCCTATTGTCTGCTGGAAAATTTGTCCTCCAAATTCTACAAATATGTTTTCAATCAAGAGTTCCAGCATTGCGATGACATCCTCCTTTGTATACTTTTTGTGTGAATCCGTTTGATGATTAACAAAATAGGCCCCATTATTACCTATCACTAAATAGTTAGTACAGAAAAACTGACGTATTAATCCCGGAGTAATGACTTAAGATTATCGTATAAAAGAGTAGTGTAGAGAGTAGGAAAATCAAATGCTGTGACACTGCTGCATTGGTTCAGTTGAGTTGAAGACAGATATTCTGATAAGTCTTATGACTTTTTGAGAATCCACATCTGATTCACTCCACTTGTTGAGTTTACTTTATCACTATATATCTTGAGGCCATCTTTGACTGCAATAAGAAATGAAGTGAGGAGCTTAAACAGGGTTTTGTTGTGCATTTGGTAGACCCAGCAATGTATCTCTGTTTGTAAGGCCATTTTTCCAATTTAGGTACCAAGTAGATACAAGGCGGGTTGTTCTCTTCACTAAAACTGATACTTTTTTTAAAATTAGAATTTGATTTAATCTGAAAACTGAAATATTTTCTTAGTTACATGCGAGTTGCTCCAAGATTAAAATTATGTTGCCTTTTGTTCTAGTTAAACAATATGAAAAATCAAAATGTCTTTGGCGTAACTACAGGACGTGTGTTGCATTGGACATATATGTATGTCATTTTTAATTGTAGATAATCAGAACAAATAATTCCATGCAAATACAAGTTTTTTTACTGTGGCATACCTGTCATCCAAACAAATTTACGAAGTAGAGCAACGATTTTGGTATGTTATATCGCATTACTGATAATAACTGATATTCCAACGATTTTTAGCACAAAATTTCATGACAAAAATAGGCACAAAATGCAACAAAAAAATGGAAACTATTTTCCAAATTCCATTTTGCCTGCCATTTTAGACTATTGATAAAAAGAAATCTAGATTCTCATCCAAACGAACGTATTCGCCAGCCCAGTAATCAGACTTGTCATACATAAAACTTTTACCTTGCGTTTTATCAAAAATTTACTGTTTTTTATAAAAAAAAAATTCTTTTGCTGAAGAAATGAGAGAAGAGCGATTGTTTTAGATAAAACTCTCCTTTTAAATTTGATTTAGATTTTCCATTCTAAGTTTTTAATCTTTCTTCGAGAAGAAACATTTCATCCATGATCAAATCAGTTTTTCTCAGTGATTTTCTAATAATATCTCATTCGAAATTCAAACATTTATATGTTAAATGCCCCAACGACTAAAAACAACTTTTTTCATTCATTACAAAATCTGAGAAGTTAGGAAAAAGAAGGGAAATGGGGAATGTGTCAAAGAGACAACGACCCAAAGGGGAGTAATAATTTAGCTTATTTGTTCGCAGGGGTTTCTTTGCGAAATATTTTGCGGAAAACTGTATAGCTATTGTTATATTTGGGATCAGTTTATTCAACAATACACATTGAGAACTTGTTGCAATTGTTTTTGTCTTCCAACCTTTGGAATTAATTGATTTCTTCTCTAAATTGGTCAACACGTACAGATATTTTATTTTACTAATGGCTTCTAAATATATACCTCTCTGATTCAATTTGTGACTGAAACAATTTTTTTTTCTTATAGCTCAATGTTTATGTTATTTTTTTTATTTTCTAACAATATATGGATGTTTGTTTGTAACTTCCCTGCTTTGGTGAGGACTTTGCGACTTAGACCATCCTATATATAGTATATTTTGTTAGAACCTTGTGACTTTGACCTCCCTAAAGTATATTTTGATGTGTTAGTGCTATAAAAACAATCGATACTGACAGGTCAGCCAATGCTATTTCGCAGGCTGATGAGGTTTTCAACTTTTTTTTAAGCTTTGATACATATGTTGCCACATGCTCTTGGTAAGTTGAAATATTTGCTGCATTCCAAAAATTTGAATTTGCATCAATTTGCACCACCAAACGATTCTTTTTTTATTACTGACATGACCATTTTCATCAAAATTGAGGTGCAAGTAAAAAAAAATTGTAGATGTAGCGAATTCGGTTGCTTGGCTTAGTTATATTGCAAATCGCCTTGCTGTGCATTCAAGATGGCTGCATTTTTATTTCAGCTTATCACTGAATTGTGTAATTTCAAAATATATTTTGAGATATATTATGGTTTTATACCAATAGTATAGTCTAAAGAAATATTATAATACATCATTATTAAATACAAAAAAGTGCATCTGACTTGTTTCAACTAGATGTAAATATTCAATACACAAAATTCCAGTGAATTGAAATTCTGAAGATGGTAATCTAGTGAATTGAAATTCTAAAGATGGTGTTCCCGTGAATTGAAATTCTGATGATGGCATTCTCGGGAAATGAAATTCCGCGAATTGTTTTCCCGTGAATTGAAATTCTGAAGATAGTATTCACGTAAATTGAAATTCTGCAGATGGAATTGTTGTGAATTGAAATTCTGCAGATGGAATTGTTGTGAATTGAAATTCTGCTGATAGTATTCATGTGAATTGAAATTCTGCAGATAGTATTCCCGTGAATTAAATTTCTAAAGATAGTATTCCCGTTAATTGAAATTCTGCAGATAGTATTGCAATTAATTAAAATTTTTGCAGATGACATTCCCGTGAAGTGAAATTCTGCAAATAATATTCATGTGAATAGGTGATTTGCCAGTTACTTATGTTCTTGTCAGTTCAAGTCAACTTTTGTGGTTTTTGGGCAAACCTTCAAAGGGAAGTTACTCCTACACCGGACAAACAAACATAAAATGTGCACATTTGTTTTAAAGTACGGTCTTCGTGCATAGCCAGTGTGGACAAAGTAAATTCCCTACACAATATTCATGGTATTCTGCAGTAAGTTAGCATATTTTCGAATTCATAACACTTTCTTAGTCACTGAGAAGGCAGTTCCAGTTAGTACAATTGTTTATTTTTATTAGTTGAAACAAATAGCACTTGACAGCATGGTAAGCGCTATTTGGAATTGGGTTTTGAATTATGTTGCGTACTAAACATCGGCTGAAGGTTAAACTTTCATAACTTTTGATTTCAAATAATTTATTTTTTTGGTTGTTTTTCACAAGCAGGGAACCATTCTGTCCCCTTGAGATTTTTCGAAAAGTTACCTCCCTTTTGGGTTTTGCTAAATTCATTCTGTTGATTGCAGAACTGGCAAATGGTCTATTGAAATTCTACAAATAGTATTCCCGTGAATTGAAATTCTGAAGATAGTATTCCCGTTAAGAGAAATTCTACAGATGCTATTCCTGTGAATTGAAATTCTTCAAATTTTATTGGGCGTGGATTGAAATTAAGCAGGTGGTATTCCCGTAAATTGAAATTATGTAATAAGTCATTTCAACAATTTATGTTTTCTCAATGAAGATCAAACATTTGAAAGACCAAGTACCTAAATGATAAATGAGTATCGATAGGGAAGAAAGGGAAGAAATTTCTTATAGTATATAAACAATAGTAAAACATTCTCCGTGGTAGAGATGTATGCTCTTTATTTTTCTTAGATATGGTGTACCTGTACATGAGATAATATCTCATGTGTACACTTTGTTTAATTACTATTATCTAAATTTATGTAAATTCTAAAAACCGAAGGATTAACTCCCTACATCGTAGTTTTGTCCTTAGCTATATTTGATATTACTGATTATTCGGATTTTGTTTTGGTTTTATGAATTTTAAATGTTTTTAGAAATTATGTATTTCCCTTGTTTGGGTTCTAGTGCTGCTGATGAGGAATAAATTTCCGAAATGGCCATACAGCTCATTAAAATTATTGCAGTTAAAGTTAACATATGTGTTATGGTCTCATGTTCATTTACTCCATATCCTTTCGTAAAATAAGTTAAAATCCGCCAAGGACAGATAAACGTGCTGCTGAAGGTAGGCAATATACAATTATGGCCTTTAATTGAGGATAATATCCATAATTATTAATCAAGAAAAGGTTATTTTTCTGAGGTCCGGAGGACCGAGGAAAAATAACCTTTTCGAGATTAAATAATTTTGGATATTATCTGAAGTCAATTAAAGGCCATAACTGTATTATTTTACTGAACTAAAAACTGAAAAAGAGTGTTTGAAAAATGTTAAAAACCAAACCGAATGATTTTAATACTTGATCATGAGTTAGTATTTGCTTTCATCACAGGAACTTGCTCCTTCCTGGGACAAAAAAAAAAACAGATTAGGTAACTATCAAAAAGAATCTAAGAGAAATTATATAGTCAACAAAAGTGTTTTTTTCTAGACAGGAAGCAAGTTCCTGTGCTTCGACCCTTTTTACGGGCATCCATGGAAAAAAATCGTTACGAGATTTGCAATTCCTCAATTCTAATATGAGGAAGGTGCAACCTTAAAAGCGAGCGAAGAATAAGGAGAAGGTCTCAAATGACTATATAGCTCACAGACCACGACAGACATCAGTTTCAGAGATCATAATGGCATAAATTTCCTATTAAATTGCCTTTCCTATTAGGGTCCGATGACAGTGGCGGATCCAGACTTTCTGCTAAGAGGGGGCCGGCCCATATTTTTTCAAAAAGGGGGGACCGGAATCCAATTTTCTTAAAAACCCCTAGGAATTTTAAAATATTTTCCAACCTAAAGGGGGGCGGGCCCACCTGGCCTCCTAAATCCGCCACTGGATGAAAAACTTCTGTTCTCATTGGTGGATATCTTGAATTTTGAGCAGTCCTGATGGACACAAATTTTGAAGGGATCTCCCAAAGTTTATTGTAATCAAGTTTATTAGTTCCTATTAAATCAGTGGTTTAAGAGACCAAGTCTTTAAATGAATTTCCATGGCATAGGAACAAATATTAATTCTTTTGCCCTGCTGGTGGTCATCTTGGATTGCAGTAGACCTATTCAATGGATAAAATTATTAAAGGGTACTGGAAAACAAGAACCATTGTGACAAAGTTTTGTTCTAATCGGCCCAGTGGTTTCAGTGGATATTCTTTGAATGAAAAAGGTGAGAGAAGGAGTTTCTCAGAGGTGCCATGATATGACTTCTTAGTGATGGGGTCAAATATTTTGAATTTTATCTTTTATGCAGCATTAGCTGCACGAAACCTTAAGCTTTTACGGTATTTGTGTCGATTTTTTTTTTTCTATGTTCATACCATATATATGCATATAAGAAATGGCACAATGATAATAATTAGATCTACAGTTCCGCAGCACCCCCACCATATGCCGTCATCCAAAGGATTGTATGTCAAATCGAAGTCCTTCCATGTAATTTATAGCATGGAACTTGTTTTTTTTTAAATTGTACTATATAGTGAGCATGTTTCAACATAATTTTTTATCGGAATTACGTACTAGAATTACTGGAAGTAAAGGTAAAAGTAAGATATTACTGGTTTTGAAGATGAAGTTTGTATTGTAAGGGAAGATTTATTTCATTATTTCCATTGCCCTTTTTACCCTGAAGTATTTGTTTGCGGATGATATCTCCAATGTAATGTTTTTGCATGCCAAAAGCTGAATATTCACCGTCAGCAATTTCTTATTTTGTTTATGTCTTTGTGTACATAGTGTTTGTATATTTTATTTATGTTTTTATAATAGTTTCCTGATATTTGAAAAATGTAAGAATTGCTCTATTTTTTTATTTTGTTTTACATGCTTTATGTATTTAACGAGAGATGAAAGTTTAATAAAATATTCAACCTAGGGGATAACCGTTTGATTCTGAGGGGGTCTGACATTTTTTTTTAGTTTTACAATAGACATTCAGTCCCGAATAAAAGTAAAAAAACAAATATTCTTGCAACAGCTTCTTGCAATCAGACTCTACTTTGAGTATGGTAAAAATTTTAAAATAAATATTTTCGGAAATAAGGAACCGGCCATTTAACTTGAAATCCAGGGGAACTATGATCCCCCCAAAAAATATTTTGAAGCTGAATTTATGTTAAAAATATTTTGGCTGCAATACCAAAGCAAAACATATTCTGAAGGAGGCTTTCTGCCCAAAAATATAATTCTAATTTTAAATAAAAAAATATTTTGTTGATACAAGTTAAAAAAATTTTCTATCAAGAAAAAACCATAACCCCTCATCAAGTTAAAGGGTTGGTCCCTAAATATTTTGGCTTTGCAAAACGACAAACAGATTTGCCAGAACCCCCACGTTCTGCAATATCTCATTTTGTTTTTTGACCCAGGTGAGTTAAAAGAGGGGGAGGAAGAAAACATCAGTAACAAGAGGGGTATATTTGAGTCATGTGCAACTTGAAATCCTTCAAAAAAATACTAAGTGTACAAAGCAGTGGAAATATTTATAGTGTTGGTTTGGATATAAATTGAATTCATTACGGCACCGTGACAGTATCCGAATAACGTTTTATTTTATTGGCGATGTTTGAGACCTATCAAGTCTGTTCAAGTCTCCTGAATACACTCATCCATTCAGAGAAAAGATTCAAATTTACACTCAATCTAATTCATAATTCATGATCTAAACATGATATTTATCACCAGTTTATGATATCTCAGAATGCATTGCAATCTCAACAGCACTTCAGTTCTTTGATTTCATGTAGTTGTCGGTCCTTGAGGTGTAGGTGCACTGTACATTTCCGTTGTAGCAGACGCAAAGTTGTTTTCATTTGACGATTGACAATTTTCACAATCATTCGAGCATTATGATGTTTTAAAGCGTAATGCCATTTAATTTGAAAGTTTTCAGTCAAATAAACACGATTATGGAAATGCTAATTTCAAGGTAAGACATTTTATCATTGATAGTAATTTCACATTTAGTTTGAGTTCGCTTGAAGTGATAGATGGACATATTTTTGATAAATGATTGCATGGCATGCATGTGTGTTACCGAATGCATTTTTTTTTTGCTAACTTAGCAACTTGACGCCATCAGTCATGACATCTTCGTTCGCCGTTTCTGTTGATTTTTTCCATGCTAATTTTAACGTCTGTATCAATGCATATCGTTTTTCATGTTGTTGGCTTTATTTAGAACAAAAGTTAATTGAAAGGGAAATGTGACACTTGAAATAAACAACCGATCGATTGCTTGAAATGACATTGACATTTTTCAAATGATCGGGACGAACGCATATTTAACATGTTCTAAAAAACACAATGGATCATGGAAACCAGGTCGCCATGTTGAATGAATAATCACGCGAGAGTCGGCGATGTTTGACGAAAGATTTGAACAGCGTCAAATCTGATCTATTTATAGCTATTTCTAGGGAGTTTTTTTTTCATCTGGAATTGCCGTAATGTCCCTGTCAGTGTTGCAGCCGAACCGATTGGCAGCCATATTTATTTACGTTTACACTGACGTCAATGACGACAAGGGAAATAACTAGTTATTTATTCGACGTGCAAAAGCGCGCCTTATTCAAATCAGTTATTTTGCCTAGGCGCACTTTCCCGAACAGTTATTTTGCTTACGCGCACTTTCCCGAACAGTTATTTTGCCTACGCGCTATTACGTGGTGAAAAGAAAAACACCTATTACGAGAATATCTATTTTATTTTTACCAAAGTTTCTATTGTAAAGTATAATAATATTAATTATAGTATAACTAATTGACCGTCGTGAATATCAATAAAAACGTCACGAGTGCCGAACAACGCAGAAGGATCAAACGAGTAAACTTTGTTCCGCAACGAGTTTAATCCACTGCGTTGATCGACACGAGTGATATTTTATTGATATTCATGATGGTCGATTCCTTTGTATGATATAGATTTTAGATGCATTTTTTTTATTTCAATACGCCAGTTTTTTCTTGACGACGACATTGAAGAGATATTGTGACGTCGCTTCATTAAGACGTCATCCGGTGACTAGAAATCCTTTATTTTCACCGATGACAATATGACATTTATTCAACTTGGAAAACTCGATAAATCACAGCTATCTATATAATAAATCAATCTGAAGTGGCTTCGACAGCATATGGTTACGATTAAAATAAATTATACTTTTCTTTTTTTCAGGTTAATTATGTAGGTTGACGATGGCAGATGCAAACCTGTCTCGACAGCTTTATCAATATCTATGCAGTAAGGTAGGAACAGAAAAGGTCGTTAAAGCTCGGAGAATATTTTTCAAAGTGAATGACTATTTTCAAAATAACCGATCTGTGACAATTGAAGTAATCTCTAGTGGTAGTAAAGCAGAGGGGCTAGATTTACCAGGCAGTGATGTCGACCTAATGCTGATGGCTAAGACACCTGTCATCAAGACTGAAAGGGGTGCTTTAAATACAGAAATTGTTGAATTAGTTTTAGATACTAGTACTACTCCACCGGGCTATGCCCATATTGAAATTCATCAACCAAAAGATGAATTCTCCGTTGTACTTATAACAGAGAAAATTGATATCCTGGTAGACAGTGTTAGAGTCGAAAATAAAGAAATATTGCTCAATACTCCGTTTAAACATATGAAAAGGTACATAAGCCATGACAGATTGTCATACCTTTATGTGTCACATGGCCCAAGTACTTCGTATCTTAATGAAGCAGTTGATTATGTATTCTGCTTTAGACTTGATGAATGGCCAGTCAACGCTTTAGAGTGGCTTTATAGACCACGTTTACAAGACTGGCCGCCACAAAATTTACTAGTTGATATTTGTCAAGAAGAGAAATCAGTTTTATTAGTGCCTATTGGCAAGAAGTTTGGATCGTCAGAAGACAATCCATGTGAATGGAGGATATCATTTTCTGTAGCAGAACAAATGTTGGTCCATAGCTTTAATCATACACAGATTCTTTGTTACGCAATACTAAAAATACTACTGAAACAAGTAATAGAAAAACACCACAAAAACTTATTGTGCTCATATTTCATGAAAACTTTGTTGTTTTGGATGATTGAGGAAACAGGGAGTTCTGTGTGGACACCTAACAACATCTTAAAATGTTTTCAAGCTTGCATTTTAAGACTGTCATTTTATATAAATCTTGAATACTTTCCAAACTTTTTTATTCTGCAAAACAATATGTTCGAAGGGAAAGAATGGGGTGACTCAAAGACGAAACTTGTGTGCATATTACACGATATACATACTGAGGGGATCAATTTTACACTCAGAACAGAGTTCTTACGAGATTGTATAGTGTTAAAAACCAAAACTCAAATCTTAAAAGAAAGTGTCATAAAATGCCATGAAATAGACATAGCAGTTTACCCATTATTACAATATATGATTCCAGAAACGCCAATATCTTTAAGGCCATTGGAGCAAATTTATTATAATCTCATTAGATGTAAATCTAGATTGGTAAAAAGCTTACTATTTCTGCAGTTTGCTTCATGTTGCCTTAAAATTGCTGTAGAAACTAAGTATGCTACTAACAGGTCAAATAAATACTGCCATCTAGAATTCAAGAATTTGATGTCGTATTTTCTTATATGTTCAAATTTAAATCTTAATGGATGGCTGCCATTGGCGGGATTCTTTTACCAAAACAAGCAATTTAACAATGCTTTAAAAATTGCAGATTTCGTTTGTTTGGAGATGCCAAAAAGAATTAATATAATAAAGTTCCCCTATTTACAGGATTATAATGCACAAAAATACAATTATGTGCAAAGTAAAGGAAGTACTTTTCTACAACGATATAAATTATTATGCATTGCCCCACTGTTTATCGGTATCCAGGCCAGGACAGTGTTTGATGGATGTGATTTCGGAATGAACATACCATTCTCGGTATGTATCTTTGACGAGTCGCTATGTAATCTTGGACATTTTATTCGCTTTTTGTGTTTTTATAATCTACATGACAAAGTTGAAGAAATAGGAGCGCTTCAAGATTTTCAATTTGTACTTGACAATGCTACAATATCAAATCAACCATTTCCGATTTTATTGTGCAGTTTTATATCTCTTGGCAAAGCATACACGCTTGCACAAATTCAAATTCCTAATCGAAACCATATAAGATTGAGGCTCTTTGCAAAGAATTTTTTCAAGAAAACTTCTTTTGGAAGGATGTTATTTAATTTACGTAGAGATTGCAGATGGTTTCTACGAAAGGTGGTTTCTATCGTATTAAATAAAAAGTGTAAAGAGTAATGCCGCAAAACTTTATTTAGATATTGAAATTCAAAACAAGATAAAGTAAGGCATTACAATGATTGACTTAGTACTTGGAATTAAAGAGTCCACTGATACGCGATCACAGTTACACGATCATTAATATCATACATGGACTTATACCCCTGTATTGTCAACTGTGAACGTCTGAAAACGGTACAATGAATAACTTAGGACTTGGAACTTAAAAGACCACGGATATACGATAATCAAAAATCATACATTGACTTATACCCATGTATTGTCAACTCTCAACGCCTGAAAACAGTTCAATGAATAAGTTAGGACTCGGAATTAAAGAGACCTAGATACACGATCATTAACAAGATGTGTTCGTGAAACACTATGCCCCCGGCAGCAAATATGTCTACCATACAAAATAAATACTAAAAATGCAATCACTATAAATTCAGGGTAAGTAGACATCTGTACTGAGCTCCATTTGGTCTATTCATATATAGATTATCAATCCTCTTGAAATTGTAATTAACGAGCTAAAAGCAATTGACCTCTGTGACCTTGACATTTGACCTGACCTAAATGAAATCTGTATAATGGTGTTCAGTTTTATATGATCAATATATAGGCCAAATATGAAGACCCTTTCACATCTGGTTGGTAAAATATCAGCTGTGTTAAAGTTTTCAAATTTTCACTCAGTGACCTTGACCTTTGACCTGAAAAAATTTTTTGGTGGATTTGTATTAAGCTACATTAGATGTATTCATATATAGAATATCAAAGATTTAGCAATAAACGAGCTATAGCAAAATATAGATTTTGACCTTTTGACCTGTGACCTTGACCTTTGACCTGTGACCTTGACCTGACCTTAGTGAAATTTGCATAATGCTGTTTAGTTGTATATGGTCAATAGCAATTTCAAAGTTTATGTTTAAGTTTTCAAATTTGCAGTCAGTGACCTTTCCCTTTGGCCTGACCCATATTTTTGGTGAATTTATATTAAGCTTCATTACATTTATTCATAAATGGAATATCAAACCTCTAGCAATTGTAATTAACAAGCAATAGAAAAATCTTTTTTTAACGTTTGACCTCTGTGACCTTGACCTTCGACCTGGCCTTTGTAAAATTTGCATAATGCTGTTTAGTTTCATATTACCAATATACAGGCCAAATATGAAGGTCCTATCATATCTGGATAAAAAGATATAGGCAATGTTAAAGTTTTCGGTAAAGTTTTCAGTTTTGCACTCGGTGACCTTGACCTTAGACCTGACCCAAATTTTTTTTCTGGATTTTTATTAAGCTTTATTAGATCTATTCACATAACAGAATATCAAGACTGAAGCAATTGTAATTAACCAGCTATAGCAAATTCTAGATTTTGACCTTTTGACCTGTGTGACCTTGACCTTTGACCTGACCTTGGTGAAATTTATATAATGCTAATCAGTTTAAAATAACCAATATGAATGATAATGTGTTGGTAAGGTGAGCTGCAAAGGTAGAATACATGATTCCGAATGCCAACAGTGATGAAAATCATCTTTTTAAACCTGTTAACATCGGAAAATCCAGCAAGGTCTTCGGCTGGATTTGAACCCCTGCTTGTTGTCATCTATGGCAACACCGCCTGCACTATGTCCAGTGCCCTAGACCACTCGGCCACCTAGGCTATATAGGCTTATTCTTCTATCTATTTCCTACCCACCTAATATTCATCGTGTACTATGTTACAACTCTAGATTTCCTACGAGGAGGAATGACTCGGTTACCGAAAGCTATATTTTTATATAGCCTAGGTGGCCGAGTGGTCTAAGGCGCTGGACATAGTGCAGGCCGTGTTGCCATAGATGACAACAAGCAGGGGTTCAAATCCAGCCGAAGACCTTGCTGGATTTTCCGATGTTAACAGGTTTAAAAAGATGATTTTCATCACTGTTGGCATTCGGAATCATGTATTCTACCTTTGCAGCTCACCTTACCAACACATTATCATTTATATTATATAGAGCTGTGTGCAACACTATTATCTATATACCTAATGTATCTTACCTGTTGCAACCTTATCCTTCTTCTATCTATTTCCTACCCACCCAATATTCATCGTGTACTATGTTACAACTCTAGATTTCCTACGAGGAGAAATGACTCGGTTGCCGAAAGCTATATTTTTATATAGCCTAGGTGGCCGAGTGGTCTAGGGCGCTGGACATAGTGCAGACTGTGTTGCCATAGATGACAACAAGCAGGGGTTCAAATCCAGCCGAAGACCTTGCTGGATTTTCCGATGTTAACAGGTTTAAAAAGATGATTTTCATCACTGTTGGCATTCGGAATCATGTATTCTACCTTTGCAGCTCACCTTACCAACACATTATCATTTATATTATATAGAGTTGTGTGCAACACTATTATCTATATACCTAATGTATCTTACCTGTTGCAACCTTATCCTTGTTCTATCTATTTCCTATCCACCCAATATTCATCGTGTACTATGTTACAACTCTAGATTTCCTACGAGGAGGAATGACTCGGTTGCCGAAAGCTATATTTTTATATAGCCTAGGTGGCCGAGTGGTCTAGGGCGCTGGACATAGTGCAGACGGTGTTGCCATAGATGACATCAAGCAGGGGTTCAAATCCAGCCGAAGACCTTGCTGGATTTTCCGATGTTAACAGGTTTAAAAAGATGATTTTCATCACTGTTGGCATTCGGAATCATGTATTCTACCTTTGCAGCTCACCTTACCAACACATTATCATTCATATTATATAGAGCTGTGTCAACACTATTATCTATATAAAATAACCAATATACAGGCCAAACACAGGTCCTATCACATCTGGTTAAAAATATAAAGGTAATGTTAAAGTTTTTGTTAAAGTTTGATTTCAACCAATAAGGGATTTTTGAGTCGTTTTCACTCCAGAAACAAATCTATTATCATTATTAAAAAATAATACATCAATACCTTGAGACGTTATCACTAATTAATCAACAACTTTGAGCTAAGGTTGATTTCTATTTAATCTCTTTGTAGCGCTTCAAATTAATTGATTTCGTCAATTAAAATTTAGTTAAATAATTGTCATGCAGGACATATTATAAGTACACTTCAATTTAATAAATAGTTTGCTTTAAGGTGGTATTTATTTATATTCAATAGGACTGGATTCCAGTTATCCTTCTCACTTCAATTACAAGAGAGTTCTAAGTGAAATTTGCATAATGCTGTTTAGTTGTATATGGTCAATAGCATATTCAAAGTTTATGTTTAAGTTTTCAAATTTGCAGTCAGTGACCTTTCCCTTTGGCCTGACCCATATTTTTGGTGAATTTATATTAAGCTTCATTACATTTATTCAAAAATGGAATATCAAACCTCTAGCAATTGCAATTAACAAGCAATAGAAAATCTTTTTTTTTACCTTTTGACCTCTGTGACCTTGACCTTCGACCTGGCCTTAGTAAAAATTGCATAATGCTGTTTAGTTTCATATTACCAATATACTGGCCAAATATGAATGTCCTATCATATCTGGGTAAAAAGATATAGGCAATGTTAAAGTTTTCGGTAAAGTTTTCAGTTTTGCACTCGGTGACCTTGACCTTAGACCTGACCCAAATTTTTTTCTGGATTTTTATTAAGCTTTATTAGATCTATTCACATAACAGAATATCAAGACTCAAGCAATTGTAATTAACCAGCTATAGCAAATTCTAGATTTTGACCTTTTGACCTGTGTGACCTTGACCTTTGACCTGACCTTAGTGAAATTTGTATAATGCTAATCAGTTTAAAATAACCAATATGGATGATAATGTGTTGGTTAGGTGAGCTGCAAAGGCAGAATACATGATTCCGAATGCCAACAGTGATGAAAATCATCTTTTTAAACCTGTTAACATCGTAAAATCCAGCAAGGTCTTCGGCTGGATTTGAACCCCTGCTTGTTGTCATCTATGGCAACACCGCCTGCACTATGTTCAGCGCCCTAGACCACTCGGCCACCTAGGCTATATAAAAATATAGCTTTCGGTAACCGAGTCATTCCTCCTCGTAGGAAATCTAGAGTTGTAACATAGTACACGATGAATATTAGGTGGGTAGGAAATAGATGGAAGAAAGATAAGGTTGCAGCAGGTAAGATACATTAGGTATATAGATAATAGTGTTGCAAACAGCTCTATATAGTATGAATGATAATGTGTTGGTAAAGTGAGCTGCAAAGGTAGAATACATGATTCCGAATGCCAACAGTGATGAAAATCATCTTTTTAAACCTGTTAACATCGGAAAATCCAGCAAGGTCTTCGGCTGGATTTGAACCCCTGCTTGTTGTCATCTATGGCAACACCGCCTGCACGATGTCCAGCGCCCTAGACCACTCGGTTACCTAGGCTATATAAAAATATAGCTAATATTCATCGTGTACTATGTTACAACTCTAGATTTCCTACGAGGAGGAATGACTCGGTTGCCGAAAGCTATATTTTTATATAGCCTAGGTGGCCGAGTGGTCTAGGGCGCTGGACATAGTGCAGACGGTGTTGCCATAGATGACAACAAGCAGGGGTTCAAATCCAGCCGAAGACCTTGCTGGATTTTCCGATGTTAACAGGTTTAAAAAGATGATTTTCATCACTGTTGGCATTCGGAATCATGTATTCTACCTTTGCAGCTCACCTTACCAACACATTATCATTCATATTATATAGAGCTGTGTCCAACACTATTATCTATATAAAATAACCAATATACAGGCCAAACACAGGTCCTATCACATCTGGTTAAAAATATAAAGGTAATGTTAAAGTTTTTGTTAAAGTTTGATTTCAACCAATAATTGATTTTGTCAATTAAAATTTAGTTAAATAATTGTCATGCAGGACATATTATAAGTACACTTCAATTTAATAAATAGTTTGCTTTCAGGTGGTATTTATTTATATTCAATAGGACTGGATTCCAGTTATCCTTCTCACTTCAATTACAAGAGAGTTCCTATCTCGAAAGTCCCGTATAGTAAACTTCCTCCTTTTTAGCAGTAATTTTCCCATATAGCCAGCATATGGCTTATACATTTTGGAACCCATTAACTATGGTCGCGTGTATAGTTTTAATATAGATTTTGTTAACAGAACAAAATTAATTTCTTAAAATCTTATATACAATGTTTTGTTAAATAACTGTTGTAATTGTCACTACAGACGTTTTACGGTAGTCACCATGATTTGGCTGATCGTTACAATGTTTGTATAGTCCATTTGGTGACTATGAAAATAGGGATTAGATCAATTAAAAATCAGGTTATTAATATATACTAGTAACTTATTTTAAATTAGATTTAGTTAAGGGGCCGACAATTTAACTTGAAGGGGGAGGGGGCAATGTTTTTTTTTTTCTAAAAAAATATTTTGGGGCTTATTTTATGTGAAAAAAATATTTTGGCTGCCAAAATGGTGAAAAAAAATTTTATGAAGGAATCTTTCTGTCCAGAAAAATAATGTTCATTTTGAAAAAAAAAATATTTTGTCAATACACTTGAAAAACATAATTTTTTTTTCGCGCGAAGCACAAAAAAATTTTCTGTCCAAAAAAAAACCATACCCCCCTTTCAGGTTAAATGGTCGGTCCCTAAAGAGTTATTCCATAGAAATCATGAGTGAATTTTGCAGGTGAATCCATCAACAAATACAGAAGTTGCCTATTTCACTTAATGGTAAAGTGAGGTCTGTTTTTTGTGTCAGTATATTGAGAGTGGCAAAATCTATTCAAACAGCCAACATGTGTTGCATGTTTATAAACAACAGGCAAGCTGACGTATCATTTGCGTGTTGGTAAATGTTTAATACCAAAATTGGAAGTCATGAGTTCATTTTATTTTACCTGTTCAGGTAAAAATCAATAGTATGATGATGGTTATGTAAGAAAAACTAGGTAGGCATTTAAAAGCACAAGTGACCTTTTGATTTACAATGAGTACCTCATTTTTAATTCAGACCAATACACATATGTAGTTTCACCACCAGTTTCATATTCCCCATCAGAATTACTTTCACTATCACTTTCTAAGTGAATTACAATTTTTTTTAACTTCCTCTGAAATATGGTTAGATTTCCAATTCTTTGGTTCAACTTTTAATTCCACGTGTTCACAGCAGTTTTTCCATTTTCAGGCGTTATTGTTTCAAATCCTTTTAAAATGAGTTCTTTCACATCGTTAATTTTGAAAGTACAATTTTCTCGAGCGACATATCCCTTGACAACTTTGGGTTAAATTCACAGTGATATGGAGGGAGGCGTAAAACAGCATGTCCTTTAGCACGCAAATATTCATCAGTTTTATAGATAGGTTCAGGTTTTTTATTTTATTATTTCATACAATTCATTTTTTTAAGTTTTGAATCAAAATCTATACGATATGAAAAAGAAATAAAATGGGGTAAATGTCAAGGAGACAACATCCCATATCAAGATTAAAACGACCCAAAACAAAGCATCGAGGGGTCACCGTACGGTCTTTAACACACTGAGGAACATCTCACCATATAGCAAGCCCTAAATTGCCCCAAAAGGGTAAAAAAGTGAATAAATCAATGGAAACAAACCACATCCAACAACCCAAATATCAAGAAACCAAAATTCTACAAGAAGACAAGGACAAGCCAATGACCAACACATTCCTGACCCGGGACAGGCGCAAAAAACCGCGGTGGGGTCAAACTCGCTTTCCCGGACCCACCCCCCCNCCCCCCCCCCCCCCCCCTTATGTGTAGTGAATGGCTAAAAAATAAATACACAAAAAGACTCACAATAAAAATCGAACTAGAAAAAAGGTCCAACTTATCAAGACGAGTACCCTTACAATGAAGTACATAAAACATGAAGACAATCAGCATGAAGCGACCTAAAAACAAGTTCACAATCGGGTAAAAACCCATTTTTACAACCAGCATGTAAGACAGCAAACCGCTGATCTTTGTTTATATGTAGCTTTCTACTTTCTGTAGGGTTCGGAGGTGCCCAATGAAGTATGATGGGTATAAACCCATGTTTCATCTAAATAAACAAAATTGAAACCCTCACTTCTCTTTTCTTTTATTGTTCTCAAAACGTTTACTCTTTTATTGATATTGATTAAATCGGATCGCTCAGCCAAACCCTTTTTTGCCATCTACTTTTACATACCTATATCCCAGTTCATGCAATATTTTCCAAAGCTTATATTTTGACAGTTTTAAAGAATTATTTTTTTCCAGATATCCATACAATTTCCCAATAGATATGGATTCCTTTTTTTGGCAAAAAGTTGAACCACAACTCTCCTAATTAAATTCTTGTCAAAACTATCCAAACAATCCCGTTTACACAGTTTCATGGTGCTTGTACGAGCTTGTAAAGTAAAGAGCGACTTACTCCTAAAGCAAGAACCGTCCTGTCAATAAATTGTTCCAAGAATAAAAAGGTGCTTTGCGTTTACTTTCCGCCTCAAAATACTTGTAAACTTTAAGAATTAATTCCTTTTTGTCTTCAGAAACTTTTGGAGGCATTTTAGTATGTACATAAGCATACAACAAAGCTTAACTTATATAAAGCAAAAAAATCATTGCATTTGCTTATGCTAATTTGCATATAAAATTGAATAATTTGCTATGAAATTTTTATAGAATTTATTTTTAATTTACATTATTATTGCCATAGTTTTTTAATTGAAAGTCAATAATTCTATTTTATTTCATTTTTTAATTAGTATGTATTCCCTGTAAAAACCATGTGAAAAAAAGCAAAGATCTACTAGTGCCTATGAATTATATATATATATATATATATATATAAAATTGCTGTCGAAAAGACATTGAATCCTCTCTGCTATACACACACTTGATCTGCACGAGCACCTATACAATATGTACTGCGTTACAACCCTAGATTAAACCTACGACGAGGTATCACCCGGTAACCGAAAGCTATATTTTTATATAGCCTAGGTAGCCGCGTGGTCTAGGGCGCTGGGCGTAGTGCAGGCGGTGTTGCCAAAGATGTCACAGCAGTGATGGTTCGAATCCCGGAGAGGGAACTACCAATGTAATGATCTAACAATGTTGGGCTGATTTTCAGACGTATATATAAATAATTCATCAAGCCCAGTATAATGTCTCACGATATTATCCATTGGACAGGTATAGTATGAAGAGTTGTCAAATACTTCAGACAACTATATAAAAATTATAAACTTTGTGTGGCGGTATTCCTTCTCGAAAAGACATTGAATCCTCTCTGCTATACACACAGCTGATCTGCACGAGCACCTATACATCATGTACTGCGTTACAACCCTAGATGAAACCTACGAGGAGGTATCACCCGGTTACCGAAAGCTATATTTTTATATAGCCTAGGTAGCCGCGTGGTCTAGGGCGCTGGACGTAGTGCAGGCGGTGTTGCCAAAGATGTCACAGCAGTGATGGTTCGAATCCCGGAGAAGGAACTACCAATGTGCAGATCTAACAATGTTGGGCTGATTTTCAGACGTATATATAAATAATTCATCAAGCCCAGTATAATGTCTCACGATATTATCCATTGGACAGGTATAGTATGAAGAGTTGTCACATACTTCAGACAACTATATAAAAATTATAAACTTTGTGTGGCGGTACTCCTTGTCGAAAAGACATTGAATCCTCTCTGCTATACACACAGCTGATCTGCACGAGCACTTATACATCATGTACTGCGTTACAACCCTAGATTAAACCTACGAGGAGGTATCACCCGGTTACCGAAAGCTCTATTTTTATATAGCCTAGGTAGCCGCGTGGTCTAGGGCGCTGGACGTATTGCAGGCGGTGTTGCCAAAGATGTCACAGCAGTAATGGTTCGAATCCCGGAGAGGGAACTACCAATGTGCAGATCTAACAATGTTGGGCTGATTTTCAGACGTATATATAAATAATTCATCAAGCCCAGTATAATGTCTAACGATATTATCCATTGGACAGGTATATTATGAAGAGTTGTCACATACTTCAGACAACTATATAAAAATTATAAACTTTGTGTGGCGGTATTCTTTGTCGAAAAGACATTGAATCCTCTCTGCTATACACACAGCTGATCTGCACGAGCACCTATACATCATGTACTGCGTTACAACCCTAGATTAAACCTACGAGGAGGTATCACCCGGTTATCGAAAGCTATATTTTTATATAGCCTAGGTAGCCGCGTGGTCTAGGGCACTGGACGTAGTGCAGGCGGTGTTGCCAAAGATGTAAACAGCAGTGATGGTTCGAATCCCGGAGAGCGAACTACCAATGTGCAGATCTAACAATGTTGGGCTGATTTTCAGACGTATATATAAATAATTCATCAAGCCCAGTATAATGTCTCACGGTATTATCCATTGGACAGGTATAGTATGAAGAGTTGTCACATACTTCAGACAACTATATAAAAATTATAAACATTTGTGTGGCGGTATTCCTTTTCGAAAAGACATTGAATCCTCTCTGCTATACACACAGCTGATCTGCACGAGCACCTATACATCATGTACTGCGTTACAACCCTAGATTAAACCTACGAGGAGGTATCATCCGGTTACCGAAAGCTATATTTTATATAGCCTAGGTAGCCGCGTGGTCTAGGGCGCTGGACGTAGTGCAGGCGGTGTTGCCAAAGATGTCACAGCAGTGATGGTTCGAATCCCGGAGAGGGAACTACCAATGTGCAGATCTAACAATGTTGGGCTGATTTTCAGACGTATATATAGATAATTCATCAAGCCCAGTATAATGTCTCACGATATTATCCATTGGACAGGTAAAGTATGAAGAGTTGTCACATACTTCAGACAACTATATAAAAATTATAAACTTTGTGTGGCGGTATTCCTTGTCGAAAAGACATTGAATCCTCTCTGCTATACACACAGCTGATCGGCACGAGCACCTATACATCATGTACTGCGTTACAACCCTAGATTAAACCTACGAGGAGGTATCACCCGGTTACCGAAAGCTATATTTTTATATAGCCTAGGTAGCCGTGTGGTCTAGGGCGCTGGACGTAGTGCAGGCGGTGTTGCCAAAGATGTCACAGAAGTGATGGTTCGAATCCCGGAGAGGGAACTACTAATGTGCAGATCTAACAATGTTGGCCTGATTTTCAGACGTATAAATAAATAATTCATCAAGCCCAGTATATGTCTCACGATATTATCCATTGGACAGGTATAGTATGAAGAGTTGCCACATACTTCAGACAACTATATAAAAATTATAAACTTTGTGTGGCGGTATTCTTTGTCGAAAAGACATTGAATCCTCTCTGCTATACACACAGCTGACCTGCACGAGCACCTGTACATCATGTACTGCGTTACAACCCTAGATTAAACCTACGAGGAGGTATCACCCGGTTTCCGAAAGCTATTTTATTATATTATTAATTTGATATCGTTTGAGAAATTTAATTGGCGGAGAAGTGGTCACATGACTCCCTGTATAAAGTGATATTGCATGGCTATATCGCACGTTACTAAATATAGACCAAATAATCTTTCATATCAGTAACTAACATAGAAGTATTTTATAATCAGATGAAATGAAATTTTACTTAAATAAAGTAAAATCTTTTCTTTTGTGTGAAATTTATAGGATTTAAAGATCAAACTCAATTATATATCCTTAAAGGTTTATACAACTGTTTATGCATTTGTGAAATATAGGCTTTCTTTATTTTAAGTCTTTTTAGTTCTTGCTTGTAAATTAATAATATAACAATTACAGCATGTGTTAGAGGTCGATATTATGTTATATCGACCTAGAAAAGCATATCGACCTCGGATTTCATCCTCGGTCGATATGCATTTCTCAGGTCGATATAACATCATATCGACCTCGTACACATGCTATAATTGTATAATATAGCCTAGGTAGCCGCGTGGTCTAGGGCGCTGGACGTAGTGCAGGCGGTGTTGCCAAAGATGTCACAGCAGTGATGGTTCGAATCCCGGAGAGGGAACTACCAATGTGCAGATCTAACAATGTTGGGCTGATTTTCAGACGTATATATATATATATATATATATATATATATATATATATACATTCCAAGCGACCAATGGCCAAAATTTATTTTGAAAACAACAATGGAAATAATCAATCTTTTTATTTATTTATGCAAAAGAAGAAGTCACATTTCAATACTTAACATATATAAAAGAACCATGTGACAGAATTAGTATAACAATAGATAGGTAAGGTCAGGTGAGGCTGTTCAGTTCTATGGCATTCTCCCATTCTTGTAATCTTGAAAAATTACTATTTGGGGTAATGGACAAATTCTTGGTTTATGAGAAAAATTTATCAGGAATTTGTTTTTCAATTATGTATTGACCATTTATTAAAGAAAATTTTAAAAAGATTAATTTAAAAAAGATCCCTGATTTTTAATTTCCCCCCTATTTTCATAGCCATCAAATGTACTATAATTCGTTAATGAGTATAGACATCTTTAGCTAAATCAGATGTTATTACCGGAATGGCAAACACTGACTACAAACAAGAAAACTGGACTATTCATTGGCAGTGTAACGAGTGCAACGCGTGTAGCATAACTGGACTATTCATTGGCAGTGTAACGAGTGCAACGCGTGTAGCATATTAGGTTCACCGTTGCGTTGCACCTGTTGATGTTACTACTTGCAGACGTTCATTATGCTATTGCTTTATTTTAAAGTATTCATGTTCCTTTCATAATTACTTGTCTTTCCCATTCTTGATCAGTTCGTCTTGGATATGGCGAAAGTTTGGCGCATTATAAAATCGGTCTTAAGGTCTCAACTTCTTTTTACACGTTATTTTTATTCTGACTTTTTTTTGTTGTTGTTATTTTTCTGGTTTTTTTTTTTTTCTGTTGTTTTGCTTTTTTGTTTTTGTTTTCATTTACTTTGCCTCTTTTTACCTCTTTGCTTCAGTCAACATTTGCAGGTGTATAGGTGTATAAGTAGCTGTGTATGCAATCAAATATTCTTCGTCGTCGTTTGGTCAAGGTCCTTTGTGCGATAATTTTGCTTTTAGTCTTTAAATAATGATGTATGCTCATTTATAGTATATTTTTTTACCACTAACAATTCCTTAAAAAAGATTTAAAAAGGAAGTTTCATTGTTATAAATTGGAAACATGTTTACACCTATGTGTATTATCAAAAAAGGAAGTTATTGGTTTAAACAAACTAGTTGTCTACTGCTTATTTCTTCTTAATAAAGCATGAACATTCATATGCATTTCATCAAAAAAATATTTAGCTTATACAATTAATACCCAAGTTGCATAATAAACGGTAAATTTCGTTATGCTGTACACGTATTTCAAGGAGTAACCTCCTACCAGCAGCATTTAAATCAAACAATATAGAAAGCCATATTCATAAAGTAGTCAAAAAAGAAGTACTCATTACCACAAATATCGAAATACGAGGCCAAATTCAGTACCAAAAAAAAAAAACACGGAGTGCGATACAAGGAATGAGGTCTCGGTATTTGAAGGGTTAAGAAGCTAGCCCTTTGACTTTCAATATTTCTCAAGATAAAGCATGTTTCATTGGCAGCGATATGTCGTAGACCCTGAAACTCATTAACTTTATAACCATAAATCTATATATTTTTCAACATGAGATGTGTTATTTATTGTAGTGTTTAGTATTTGTATAGAAATTGTAATGTTTAGAAAACTAGATATTTGTATTTAAACAGCATTGTATATCGTTATATGTTATTTTCGAACTGCTATTTGTATTTATTTGATGATTTGAAATTAAAAAAATATATCAGTATTACTGGATATCCTTTACATATCTAACTTAAAAGAGTCACCGAAACAACAGCAGTAACATACCGATAAATCAAAGAGCAAAATGGAGACATACATCAAAGTTTAGAGACAAGGCAGAAACGAGAACTCAGGACACCAAGATTGGACACACCTACAAAACCTACGAACATCACAAATAAAGAGCTCAAAACTAAAGTACTAAATGATAAAAAAGTGACAATAAAAGTCCGAATCGATCAAAGGAAGAGACCAGTAAGGAAAATCCGTATAACATTCGACTCAATCCGACACAGAACATTTTTGGCAAGCCGTCATATTCCCGACTTGGAACGGGCATTTTATAGATAAAATGGTGGGTTAAACCAGGTTTATTGATGCATCAACCTCCCGCTTATATGACGATTAACTATACCTTCTGTGTGCACAGATTGTGTTAAATGTCAAAGCCATAATATTGTCAGGGCGCACTACACTATTTCAATACGCCAATGTTTGACGTATCTCAAAAATAGTACTATAAAAAACAGTACCTTTTCATTTGTAATGACTCCAGCCAATTGATACATGTTATAATCAGCAAGATCATAGAATATTTCTAGGTGAATGACGGAGAGCAAAGAACAGTTGAAAAAACGTGATTAAGTTGCATAACAAGCTAGAACGGATCGAATGAAATACGACCAAATACCGAAAATTCTCTGTTGCGACTATGTACAAAATTAACCGGAACGTTTCAGTTCAATTTTATTTTCTTATTTGACCATACAACATATGGTTTAAATGTATTTATTTTATCGTGTTGGTGATCTGTTATCGGAAAACAAGTTCCCGCACCTAGGAAAATCCATTTCTATATTATTGGAATTTTTGAAATCCCGGAATTTAACATACGAGTCAATGGGTGGCCGAATTAGTGGTGTGCCTCGGATCCTGTCAAAACATAGAATTTTTCTCTAATAGGTAAAATGTTTTTGTCGTTCGATGTACAAGCCTAGTCTCATACAGGTAAAATATTTTTGTCGCTGGGTGCAAATCACACTACAGTTGCAAAAAGAGAGAAACATCAAGTACGAGGCCAAAACTTTAACAAAACCCTCTTCAATAAAATTGGAAATAGGAATTGAATATTTATCAATCAAATCTGGATATCGTCCAATAAATTTCTTCAGAAAAACTATTAATCTGCATTTCTTGAAGCCCTGATTTAAAAGTTTACGAATTAAACATCTGTGTCGTTTCAAAAAATCTTGATAGTGACTACATGCTCTAGCGTAACGGATTAATTGAGAAATATATACTCCATACGATGGGGAAGACGGAATATTACTGTCGAGGTGTGGAAAGTTTACAATATCAAAATTGAAATCGTCTCTAACAGTACTAACAGTCTGAACTTAAAAAAAAGAGAGTGACAGCAGGTGCTGTATATGTGTTGTATATGTAATGTTCGTGTTTTTTGTGGGCATGTAGTGTCTTTGAAATTAAGCTAGAAATTAGAAAATTCTACCTGCATATTCATTTGGACAAGATGCTTCAAATGCCGAAGAAGACTACACGAATATCAAAGTAGTCATAGTTTTTCAAATATACTATACTTTGTCACTTCAACGTGTACATTTTTATAATATCCCTTATTGATTATATGCCAACAGATGTGATTTCGTGGCTATCTCTAAGTGAGTTTAAATAGGTGCTGATGTAACATTCAATGTGTAAAAAATGACCTTAAGAAATGACGGACATGAAAATAGGAAGTCTTGAATGTGTAAAATCTCCTTCATTGTTCTTCCTACTTAATCAACTTTGACACTTTTGGTTCAGAATTACCATCAGAATGATGTATTGTTTTTGACATTAGACCATATTTCAAATATACATGTATTAAAAGAGTTTTGTAACATTTGGATAAGTCACTCCAATGCAACTGAACAATCTTCCCTCTCAGGACAATGGATAATTTTTATCATTTTTTAAAGAAGGACTTTCACGGTTTTCCTACGGTATTATGTATGTCAATATTGAATGCAGCAATGTTGCCAACAAAAATATTGTTGTGTTAGCAAGGATGTTTTCTTTAATAAATCAAAATTATTGATCTTCTAAACGACCACAGTACCTAACAGAATAATTAAAGAAACATAAAATGTTATCACGAAACAGGATTAATATACTCTAATGTAAAATCGGATAGTCGTACTAAGAACCATACTTGTAACCATACGTTTGTATTTCGTATTATTTTTGATACGATGCTCTGTTCTTAGCTGTTTTTTTTTTTTTTTTTTTTTTTTTTTTTTTTTTTTTTTTTTTTTTTTTTTTTTTTTTTTTTTTTTTTTTTTTTTTTTTTTTTTTTTTTTTTTTTTTTTTACATTATGTTCTGTTATAAATATTCCGATATCATCTTTTATATATCTTTAGTTTTTGTCTCTAAAATATTTCAAACTTTACAATTCCATTGGAGAGAAATAAATTGTCGAAATGACAATCTCTTGAAACTCAATTTTCAGTTACGTCAGTTTTAAATGTAAAACAAGTATGTGTTCGATTTTGTTATAAATTATTTTATAAAAGAAAGTTCCAATGTTCGTATCAATGGGCAAGTTCCACTAGATCAAATAACACGAAATTTCCTTGATTTGATAATAAATAATAAAAAACCAAAAACAAAGGTTGAACGGAAAACAAATAACTAGCTCAAACAAAAACGGTGTAAAGTCTGTCATTTTGCTTTTTCCGTTGTGTTTTCGTCATCTGTATGATAGATTGTTTCCCGTTTCACCGTGTTATATTAATATTTTATACTTGTTTCATTTATTATATCTTTTATTTTGAGCTTCTGCACGTTTTTTGCCTGGTTTTACGGAAGGCAAATTCGGTTTATAATATGGTGAATTTTGGGCGTTCAAGCGGTGGCAGGTGGGTTGGTCAATGGGGTACCTTTTTGTGAAATCAACTCCTGCTACAGTTTTCACCTAAGATCATAGCAACCTCTCATAAAGTATTTATATTTATTGAAGATGTGCACTGACTTTATAGAACTGTGTATAAAGTTTTTTTTCAAATTTATTTTTTAGATTGGAACAAAGTCATTTTATTCACATTTTCAACATAGGGTATATATTTTTTAAATCAACTGAAAACCCTGGCTGTGATAAAACCGGACTTTTCACTGGCAGTGTGACGTTTGCCACGCGTGGAGCAGATCATACGTTTCCGATTTACCTTGGTTAATCAGGTATATAGATTTCATGACAATTTCAATGATTAATATTGATTAAATAAATATGATCGTCAGCTTTGTGCATGAATGCACTGGGTGGATCCACACTATTTTGTTTTGACTATTGGGATTAGCTTTCATAAGACTTCACTGATAAATCAAGATAAGATTTTGAACATCTTTACCTTAGCTTTAATTGACGTTTGTGCAACCCAGTCCAGATATGTTCTCTTTTTAACCCACAAAAACTTCTGAAAAAAGTTTTAAAAAAGTATCAAAACAATAAATACTTGTTGGCTATGATAGTACGTGTTTCTTTTTAATATTGTATGTAATAATTTTGCACAAAATTACTACGAATGTCACAAGTTCAAAAAAAAAAGAAAAAAAAGTTCAAAATTTAATAGATCATGTAGTGGCCGTCTTTATTATTTCTTTTTTAATTGTATAAACTTAAAGTCGCAAAATATTTTACAAATGTGAGATATTTCTTTTGCGGAAACGAAATTTTCTTTTCTGGAAAAGTAATATATATTTTTTGCAGAAAGGTAAACTCCCGGGTAAACTATTTTTTCCGGAAACGTAATATATTTTTTTCGGAAACGTAATGCCAATTTGCGGAAATGTAAAACGCCGCATATTTTGTTAAGAACCACACTGAGTCAAACAAAAAGGTACATTGAGAATGACATAATAAAAACGCTAATTGGCAGTGAAATATGCAAACAAATTGTTCATGTAGATCTTAGAGAGTAAAAAGTGATAATTGATAAAAAGAATGTATTCTTTGAGGTTGTTGATTTTAATATTTATATTGTCAAAAAAGTTGAACATTAAACGTTTGAGCTTTTACGACAACATTCATGCTAAATCATCGACTTGCACAATCAAATAGATTGTATTTGTCTGCGGCTGAAATATTTATATTGTCAAAAAAGTTGAACATTAAACATTTGAGCTTTAACGAGAACATTCATGCTAAATCATGGACTTGCACAAGCAAATAGATTGTATTTGTCTACGTCTGAAATTTACAATATTTTTAAACATCTTTCCTGTAATAATAACTCGCACTTCACTTCAGTATTGCGACATATGGCAAAAAGAAGTGAAATTAATACTGTATTAATATTAAAAAACTATGAGCAAAGCTCACTGATATATACCCCCGCTCCTACAAATGATTCTAGAAGTAAACAATCAACAACAACAAAAAACATCAAAAACAATCAAGTCAAATCAATTTTTTAAATAGCTGGTGCACAATGGCAATATGCACTGAACATTCTCTGAAAGTTTCATTAAATTCCACCAAGTGGTCTAGGAGAGGTTATCGCCACAAAGTATGTACCCCTATGAAGGACAGAATAACGAACGAACGGACGGACGAACGAACAAACGGACACCATAATCACTATATACCTAGGGGTATAATCAATTAAAACTGAACGTTCATGGATAATTCAAGGTCTATAAATCAGGTACATGAATGTTTTGAGTGAATATTTAAATAATTTTATTTAAATCTGAAATAAATTTACATTGATTTTAAATTTTCAAATATATATTTTGATGATAGAAAATGGTTTCGAGATACATTCAAATATGCACTCTTTTACTGGAGGTTTTTCATCAATTTGCTTAATTATTGATATAGAAAATCTGTAATAAAGTGAAATGATGTGAGCGATTCAGTCAGAAAAGTCTAGGTCATTTCTCAATAGTGTCTGTTTTTGAGTGTAACTGCTCTCACTGTGATTTTTTTTTTTATTTTTTCATTTATTTTAAGCGAATCATGTTATTTTAATACTGTAAAATATGACAAGTTCTTTAGCAATCACTTACTTCGAAATGAAATTGGTATCATAGGTTCATTTCAATAAGCTCAAAAATCAAGTCAATTATTTTACCAATTTTCTGCAATAATTTACCTGATCTTCAAGATGTGTACCATAGGTTCAATACAATAAGCTCAAAAATCAAGTCAATCATTTTACCAATTTTCTGCAATAATTTACCTGATCACCAAGATGTGTGTGTGTTTGTGTCTTGAAAACAAATACTAAATGTGTTAAAGTGCAGTTAATTCAAACAGTAGCACAATACAATCGATATCCTAAAGAATGTAACAATTTTCCTACCAGGTTAAATTGTTATGTTTAATATTAATAAAGGTTCTTGACTGTATAATTCTGTGACAGACTGTGATGTATTTTGATTCGTTCAACAATGATTTTACACTCGTCGGTTAAAATCATTTTAACCGACAATTTTAACAAAATTTGAAGTAACTTCGGTACTTTTGCTTTTTATTCAATTCTGCCTTCCATCCTTATGGAATCTGATTTATAACATCACAGTCTCTGAACTGGAAAGGTTTACATCGTCCAGAATAATTCAACTTCTAAACCATTTAGGAAAATTGTGAAAGATAAACGTGATACACCAGATTGTCTTAATTGACGGATGTTTATTACAATATATTATATGTATATATTGATTATTCTGTCACCATATATGGATATGTGATTTAAACTTCCCTATTTGGTAGAGACTTTGTGATTTTGGCCATTCTATATTAAGTTTATTTTGATCGCAACATTGTGACTTTCACCACTGCAAATCACGTTTGTTTTTATATCACTGTGTATCAACGACCACCGGATATGCGACTAATCAAGCAAGGAAAAATCAAAACAAGTGTTACCAAGGTAAGAAAATTTTACATTTTCACCTATAATAAAAGCCAGATATATGATGATTGGTAATACCTTCACTTCTAATGTAATAATGTTACACGTACATGTTTGTATTTTGTTCATCACGTGTAAAATAAATAGAAAATCTTTACAAACTCGACAACAAATCACCGGACAACTTGTTTACTACGGCCTACATGTCGTATTTTCTCCTTTGTTTCCCAGCCGATTTGTGTATAATTTGGTATTTAGTTCCTATTTAATAGCAGCAAGTTGAATTTCATTTTTCACAATATACGAAATAAAAATCATGCGGTGTACGGTGAATAGCTAACTTGTTTATTTTTTGTGTACGGCGTATTGATACTCCACTGTACTGCGAATTGATTTTCGTTGTCGAGATTATGAATCGTTTTACCAAGATTTTAGAGCTATTTAAAAAGAATGCATATCTTAAATCAACTTTCTTATGGTAAAAGAATGGCGAGGGATGATGCATCAATTAACATCCTTTTTTACTAAGACTTTCCTTACTTTTTGTGTAGGAACGGGTACAACCAGAGCAGGTTTTAAGAAAAGAAAGTCTTGTCTGTACTACATAAATAAAGCCTTTGTAAGATACATGGCTTTCATTTAAGTTAGACAAAATAAAGTCCAAGTAAACAAATTGCACAAAATACAAAGATACATACCAAATGTATGTTTTACAACTGTGCAAATGGGGGTAATAACAAATTTACCGAACAGAATTATCAAGAGGCAAAGTTCGAGAGGCAAAAAGACAAAGCAGGTAGAAAACCACCGGGAAACTGTTGACTGCAATGGTCTTGCCTTAGTACAGGTATTTCAAAAGAAATTGTGGGTTAAACCGGTTTTATGGTGCGCCAAACATTCCTTCTATTGCGGTAGTGTCCTGTAGCAAAACTTAGGTTGTAAAAGATCTATTGTGCGGATGATTGGTAATTGTCATTTTCTCACCGTAAGACAAAACCAATTCAAATCCATGGTACATGATGCTTCTTTAACACTGGGGGCAGTTGTTAAACAATGTCACCAACTTTTCCTCGTTTTTGGCATAAAACTTCATATCAACAAGACAGATTTTATTTCCTGAAATAAAGATTACCAAAAAAGTTGGGGAATACCACGGTCTCCGCGTTCCATTTAACGTGAGGCTCCGGGCTCCAAAAAAGGCTCCAGACTCCAGCAATATGGTTCCGGGCTCCAAATACGACGGACGAGCTCTCAGAGAGTTGTGGAGCCGTTGTTATTACCCAGTAGCACAATAAGGACATAGATATTTATGCTTGCAATGGACTATAAAAAAAAAGCTTTGTGGTGTTACCATCTGAATAAATGCATATATACAAATGCATTTATTTACTGTAAAAACAAAAATATTCAGTGAATATCGAACAAGAAACTCGATATCACCGCCATGTACTTTGGAGTTCAGTAGACAGAAGTAAGAAGCAAAACTACGGAAAGAACCACCTAAATCCTGAACAGTTCCTAAAAATTTGTTTTTATTGTTGTAATATATTCTGATCAAGAGGCTTAACATGTTTTCCGCTTTAGTATATTGGTCCTTAAAGATCCATAGGCAACGAATATCAAATCAATATACCTCAAAAGGGAAAAATCTGAAAAAAACAGGAAACAAAACGGAGACAACTGACCAAAATAAACTAAGCCAGAAAAATAAGTACCATCTATTCTCAGAAGATAGGGAGCGATTGAGGATAGAGCTAAAAAGAAGGCTCTCAAGAACTTATATCTGTCACCTGTGCAATTGCTTTTAAATAACATGCGATAGGGTCCTATGTTAAATGATGTTACCCACTTGCTGCTTTTTTGGATAAAATATGAACATAATTAACCCAATTAAACATCCAAAGACTACTGTAACAAAATTTGGTTCCAACGACTACTTTGTTCCAGAGAATAGCTCCCAAACAGTCCTATGTTGTAATATGTTTAATTACCTGCAGCCCGCTAACAATTTTCAAAGTGACCATCTAAAAAGACAAAAAAAACTTCTCTACAATTTAGATCCCATCTTGATTATAATTGTCCTCAGATGTACCCCCTTCAAATAAATAAATAAAAATGGGCATATTGAACATTTTCCGATAGCCAGATGGGCCAATTAGAACCAAACATGTCCGATCATTCTTTCGAGTTGGTCTCCTTGTTCCTATGTGTGTGACAGGTCCGTACAATTTCAAAAAAAGAATGCTGGGTGAGGAAGATAGTTTATACTTTGGAACATATGAGAAAAAAATTCACAGATCTCTGAAACTACATGGTCATCATGATCATTTAGAACTCATAGTAGTCACAACAGTCCTTAGATGGTCAAATTCAAACATTTTACCGACAATAATTGAATAATGCAATCTTGAATCAGTTCAACACAGAGATTTATTGATCTATTTTAAACGAGACCCTTTTGTTTAACATAGCTTATTAGTTTCTCAATTTCAAGCATGGTTCTGATGAGCAATACAAGATCTTGTATATATTTCAAAACCAAATCTGCTATTGTCTCTTTTCATTTGGATCAATTCGCCGTACACTTGAAATTTCAAAATAAACTATTCGCAGTACACCGCACTTGCAATTCGCCATACACCATATAGTTTTTGTTTTCGAACACAGTGAAAAAACTGCACATAGTTATGAGTTACAGATTTAAAATCAGCTTCTGACATTACATAGGAACTTCATACCGATTTATACCGAGAAACAAATGAGAAAATGCAATAAATTGGCAGGTGTAAACAAGTTGTCCGGTGATTTGTTGTCGAGTTTGTCAAGATTTTCATTTATTTGACACGCGTTTAACAAAATACGAACATGAACGTGTAACTTTATGACATTAGAAGTGGTGGTATTACCAATCATCATATATTTGGCTTTTATTATAGGTGAAAAAGTAAAATTTTCTTACCTTGGTAACACTTGTTTTGATTTTTCCTCGCTTGATTAGTCGCTATATCCGGTGGTCGTTGATACACAGTGTATATGTTAGAGGTATAAAAGCATTTATTCTGATAAGGACAGAGGGACCTATATCGGAGGCAGTTAAGGCATTCAACTTTTGTCTAAGAATGAATACTTTACCACTAGTTCATGGTAAGTTTATTCAATTGATTTTCTGCATCTCAGAATCATCCAATATCTTCCAGTTGCCGCCATCTTGCTTGATATGTGAAAAGTAATATTTTGACACATATATTTCTCTGGGTATATTGACAGGAAGAATCCATTTAATATCATCCAAACAGAGAGGTAGACACATATTTTGTGTATGCACATGTATTTATAGAGACTTTGTCTCATGTGCATTTACCCCGTATCCCTTCATTGATTGCATAATTTGTTTTGGTAAAGTTCATAATCTTTAATACCAGAGATTTGGGCCCAACATTTGCTATAAGTAAAGTGTCACCCATTCCGTGCCCCAATTTACAAACATGAAATCAATGGAACCCCCAAATATCATTTCTGTTTTTGGAATCTCCTAATACCTGTTTGTTGTTCACAGAACTCAGTAGTAAACTTAACATTTTTTTTCATCTTGTTTTCTTTATAAGTTTGTTTCTTCTTCTTCTTCTTTTTTTGTTTCTTTATTGTTTTCTTCTTCATTTGTCTTTTTAAGATTTACATCGAACTTCGACATATTTGACCTTTTTTATCAAGTACATATAAAAAGTACTTTCAAGAGAGTATTTACTTTTTCCTTAGATGCTCAAAAACGCATATCGCATTTCTAAATGATAATGACAAGAGAATATCTTTTTTCTTTATTAGTTGTTACTATTCTCTTCTTGTCACACTTGTTCTTAATTCTTTTGCAAAAAACAACATTTCCTTGGATGCAAACTGCATGTCCAGATGCGGCAATTATTTAAGTATCCATAATGTTATTAGGTAGAAAAAACCTATAAATTATTGTCAGCAGTACGAAAAAATTTGTATCAAATTATCTTTTTAATAAGACAAAATAGTTATTTTACAAATTAAATGTACAGTATATAAATAAGAACTTACAAATGTCAATGAACATTACGAAGTTCACTAATTTATATCCAAATGAATAATCCACTGAAGTCCACACATCAATGTCCAGACGAATATTCCTTATAATCTTCACTAAATAATTAATAAAATATGACTAATAACTGATTTTTTTGACAATACAAAAGATGTGCGTTATAATACAGTATAACTAATTAAACTGACAGCCTCAACACTTCTCTGTTACCTGATATTTATACATACAATATTTCCAGAAAGATCTTTATCAAGAACATCAGGAAAACCCTCAATTACTGACAATCACATGACTTATGTCACTATTTAAGTGAAAGATCCAGAATATTTTAATTATAAAAAACTTACAATATTTAATTTTCTATAACTATGAAATAGTTTTTATAAATATTAATTTTACATTCTTGTTTAAGGTTAATTTTATCTGAAGACAATGGCAGAGGTAACGATTTCTCAAGAGTTATATCAGTATTTATGCGGAACAGAGAAGGTTGTTAAAACTAGGAGGCTATTTTTTAAAGTGTATAACTATTTTCAAAATCAAAGATCTGCGACAATTGAAGTAATCTTTAGTGGTAGTAAAGCAGAGGGCCTAGACCTTCCAGGCAGTGATGTTGCCTTTATGATGATGGCTAGGGCTCCTAGTGCGTCATTTTACAACGAAACAGTTGATAATGTATTCTGCTTTAGACTTGATGAGTGGCCAGTCGAAGCGTTAGAGTGGTTTTATAGGCCGCGTCTACAAGACTGGCCACCAGAACATTTAATAGCCAGTATTTTTCAGGAAGATAAATCAGCATTATTAGTACCTATTGGCAGCAAATTCGGATCGTCAGAAGACACTCCTTGTGAATGGAGGATATCATTTTCTGTAGCAGAACAAATGTTGGTCCATAGCTTTAATCATACACAGATTCTTTGCTATGCAATTCTAAAAAATTTACATAAACAAGTAATAGAAAAAGATTACATCAACTTATTGTGCTCATATTTCATGAAAACTTTACTATTTTTGCTGATTGAGGAAACAGGGAGTTCCGTTTTGACACCCGGCAATTTGTTAAAATGCTTTCAAGCATGTGTTGTAAGACTATCATATTATATAAGATGCGAATACTTTCCTTTTGATTATTTGTTCTCTATCAGCTTTTACAAGTTTTCGGTTAATGGACTTCCAAATGTTTTGGGTTTGATCTGCACTGATGAGACATAAGTTGTCGAAATGCGCATATGCAGAAGATAAATTAACAGTAACTTCGGTATTTTGCTATTTATTACCGCTGGGCCGATGCCACTGCTGGTGGACTGTCAGTCCCCGAGGGTATTCACCAACCCAGTAGTCAGTACTTCGGTGCTGACCCGAAAACCGACTTTATTGAAACTTGCAATATCTAAATTTTAGAAAATTTTGTTTAAAACTAAGGAGTATCTCCCTCATGCATAGCTCTGTCCTTAGCTGAATTTTGGCTTTTCTATTTAGATCCTTTTGGTTATTTGTTCTCTATCAGCTTTTACAAGTTTTCGGTTAATGGACTTCCAAATGTTTTGGGTTTGATCTGCACTGATGAGACATAAGTTGTCGCAATGCGCATATGCAGAAGATAAATTAACAGTAACTTCGGTATTTTGCTATTCCTCCAAAACAGCATGTTCCAAGGGAAAATATGGGGTCAATCAAAAACGAAACTACTTAATCTTTTACACGATGTCCCCGAGGGTATTCACCAGCCCAGTAGTCAGTACTTCGGTGCTGACCCGAAAGCCGATACTATTTCAAACCTTGCAATATCTAAATTTTTGTAAATTTTGTTGAAACTAAGGAGTATCTCCCTCATGCAAAGCTCTGTCCTTATCTGATTTTGGCTTTACATTTAGATCATATTGGTTATTTGTTCTCTATCAGTTTTTGAACATCTTTGAGTTAATGGTCTTCCAAAATTTTAGATTTTATCTGCACTGAAGAGACATAAGTTGTCGAAATGCGCATATGCAGAAAATAAATTCACAGTAACTTCGGTATTTAGTTATCTATACAGAAAAGATAAACTTTACACTCAGGACAGAAGTTTTGCGTGATTTCATAATCATTATAAACAGAAATCAGATCTTAAATGAAAGTGTTATAAAGTACAACGACAAAGACAAAGCAATTTATCCTTTTTACAATATATGCTGCCTTTACTTACTCAACATTCTTATATACCATTGACAGCAATTTATTTTTATCTCACTAGATGTAAATCCAGCTTGATAAAAAGTTTACTTTTTCTTCGCTTTGTTGCAGAATGTTTCGTGATAGCTACAAAAACACCGTATGATGTAACAAAACCAAATAAGCATAACTATTTACAAACCAAGTCATTGCTGTCGTATTTTGTGTTGGGTACGAATTTTAATCTTAATGGATGGCTTCCTTTGGCGACGTTCTTTTATCAAAATAAACAATTCCGAAATGCTGTAAAAATTACAAATTTTGTTTGCTCCGAGATACCACACAGACAAAAAAGTGCAAAAGTGCTGAAATAAAAAAATTGAGATTTGCGCGTTGCACTCCTATTCGTTTTACTCACTACGTTCGTGAAACTTCAATGTGTTGGGCCTCATATTTTAACTTGAAATGAAAAATTGATAAAATTTCCGACACCTGTGGGTAAACTTATCGCCGAGTTTGAGACAGTTATTCCCATAAAAAACTGCCGTTGTTTGACTTTGAAATATTGTGGTACATAGTTTTGGACTTCCGTTGTTTCCCTTCTCCTTCTTGTACATATATATGGGGCCCGGTCTAGCAATATCGTATGTTAACGGCGCCTGTGATAGAGGGTGCTGTAATGATAATAATAATAATTTTTTATTCGAGTGCAAGTACAAGTACAAAAAGTAAAACAGATAACAATTAAACAATAAATTAAGAAAATAAATCAAGTCAACCTGAGTATTATAAAATAAATTACATGAAAGACAATAAAATTAGACTGTAAAAATTGAGCACTGGAGTCAATCTTATTCATCAAATAAAATTTTTATATTAGAAATTAAAACTTATCTTAAGATATTCATAAAATTTCACTGTTAACAGAGAATGGCAAGCTTACCTTTCCTTAGCACTTGATGTAACTCTCAGCAGCATGGGAGCTCACACTGTGAGTGCCTTTGCTTTGAATGTTTTTGTGTTTTTGTTTCTGCGTTTTGTAGCTGACTGACGTGATTGATTTTCTGTGTTTTCAATTTGCTAACCCCGAGGGAACCCGGGATATAGAAATAGGACCCAGTATTCCAGGCTGCGGGGAACAACCCCTCCAAAATTGGACGTCCGTTGTTTTGCGGGATGAAAAAATACACAACCAATCTTTAGGATGGGATGTAAACTCAGGTCCACGTGTTGGGAGAAATGCCACGCTTCCTGCACGTTAAAAACCCTTGTAGCAAGCTCTTTTTGAGTGGTCCGTAGGTGATTGCCTACAAGGCTAAATTCCACGCTCTTTTCGATTTCACCCTACTTTTCCAGTGGCAGTCATAATTTTCCGTCCCATGACCCTTTCCATACCCAAAAGTGATTATTTATTAACAAACTTGTTCTCGTCTTGATATAGCTGAAATATTGCTCAGTAGACGCTAACATTCAATCAATCAATCAATCAATCAATTTGGCCATGTCTTTTGACTTCGATTTTTGTAATTACCAATCCGTTGTTCGTTCGATATTCTCTATTGCCGTTGTTTCAAAAGGGAGACATTTAGTTTTATCGAAACCGGAAAGACGGAAGTTGTAGAAATAACTCAGATTTACTGTAATTTTTATGTCACCTGCACCCAATGTAGGATCGACACATAATTTTACTATTCGTCATCTTCTGTCCGCCGATGTTTGTCGGTCAATTTACAGCATTATTCGCAAATTATCCTAACAACCTGGTACTTTTCAACCAATTTAATAGAAATGCTTCAGTTTATAGTGTTGATAGGCTAAGAGTATTTTTTTGGTTTCCTTAAACGCTTTATGGCTACTACAAATTAATTGACTATCTATTGTTATAGATATTCACTTTGTATTAGATACTCCTGCGAGATATAATTTTGAAAACACTGTTAGGCAGTTGTGGACAAGATTTGCTATTAATAGATGATAAAGTTCTTTGAAATATATGAATGATTTCTCCCTCTCTTTATCCAAACAAGCTGTCATTGAATATAAAACAAATAAAAGACTCCAAAGAGCACGACATATAAACTTACACTTCATCTTAACAAAAATTGGCTACTAGAACAATATTTAATTCAGAATCAGGAAGTCTGTTATTATTGACACCAAACTGTAGTAGTTGACCCTGCTACATGTAGCAGTATACTGTTTCAATATTACAAGGCTCTCTTCGATCAATGATATACTTACAGGACTCAATCCTACGCGTCTTGGTGAATGGTTTAAGAACTTTTGTGGCATTCAGATATAAAACTGGAGTTACCTAAAAATTACTTTTTAAATATATTAAAATTGGACCATATTGAAAAGAATGTCCTTTAACAGAGGCAATCTTATAAGAGTTGAACATTCCTAGCCCAATTTTATATCTCGACCATTCATAGATTATCGTAAGTTGTTTTTAATCAGCTAATCATTTTCAGTTGTTAAGACGCGTAAAGTGTTTCTATGACTTGCAATGTTAACATATTTTCCTATCTTAACATAGTCATAATTGAAAAACCTGACAAGATCATTGTATATACGATCATTAAAATGTTCTTTAAAAGATTCAGTCTCTTATGGAAGAAATTGAAGTTTCAATCCGAATTTGGATTCCAGATTCCCAGTGCAGGAACCTGTGCGTCTAAAATATCTGATTTACATATTTTCTGTATGCACGTCCGCATCTTTGAAAATATTTTCTTGTTTGATCTTGGATGACGTCATATGAAGAAATATATAGTTATAAATGTAAATACCTGCAAGAATCAGCCAACGCAAGAGTCATTTAACAGGAACAGACCAATTTCCCTGCTCAAATGTGTCTTTGTGTGTCCGACAGAGTGAGCATCTCCTGCTTCTTATAAGACGCCCGCCGTGTTGAAAATGTCAACCCCAGTAGTAAAGTCAAATCCGGTAGAGCAAAAACAAACTTAAGGGGCAAAGAAAAAGCTTTGTTGTCAAATAGGAAACAGATATCCCATAGCGGTCAACGAGATCGTGATGTCGACCGTAAAACTGCTGTAGTAATAACTTCAAGTTAAGGATAGCATACCCTTGCTTATGTAGCATATTTGTAAGCAATCGAGCTCTTTCAAGGTAGACGCTGTATCGCCCACAGGCCCTTGAGTAGCGAATGAGTTGGGAGATGTCGCTACAAAGAAAAGGGAAATTGTCTATTGGAAAAGTGAAGTCATCGCGTTTGTCATACAGTCTAATTTGTAGTGTGCCTCTCTTGTCAATTTCAAGATGAAGGTCAAGAAACGAGGCCAATGTGGAAGTATTTGTAGTATCCTTAATTTCGAGCTTTTTTGGATAGATAAGATGAAGAAAATTAAGAAAACGAGTGTTGATTGGTGATAAAATATCATTTATATAACGGAAGCTGAAATTAAAGAACTGTGCCAGTTTTTTATCTTTATTTTGAAGAAGCCCTTCGATGAATTCAGACTCATATGAGTGGAGAAACATATCGGCTAAAAGAGGTGCACAGTTTGTGCCCATTGGAAATCCGTTAGGCTGTTGAAAAACAAGTCCTCCAAGTAGAAAGATATATTGTCGACCAGAAACTCTTAACATTTTAACCACTTCTTCTATATTTTTTTCTGTGATACTGAGTCGTATTTCACAAAGTGCGCTTGTTCTCTGTCTGTATAATTTGAATCAAAATAGATGGCACACAATATTATGAAAAATAGAGATATCTTTTCATTTTTAGTGAAATGATTGATCTTTAATGAATGCATAGAAAAAGAAATCAATCTCTACCTCTTAATGGCAGCAGACACCCAAAACCAACTTATTTAGTTATTTGTGTCTCAGATAGTGATTTTGAATATATTTATGTTGTTAGAATTTTTATAATGACATTGAAACCTTCAAGAACTATGCTAATAAATAATTTGCGTATTGGTTTTACATAAATACAAAGGAAGAATCATTAATGTCTCAGTATTTTACATGTACAAGCCTGTGCGTTGATGTCAATAACATTAGGGGAGCAATGTCAGTATAATAGTACATGTAATCCTATGAATAGATGGAGTAGATTTAAATTCAAGTTATCTCCCTTTGACTGTATTTTGCTTATCTTTGTTCTTGATATGTAAATTGGGGTAATAACAAAATTACCGAACAGAATTGTCAAGAGCCAAAGTCAAAGAGGCAAAAAGACAAAGCAGGTGGAAATTATCGACATGGTACTAGTATTTCAAAAGAAATGGTGTGTTAAACCGAATTTTGTGGCGCACCAAACCTCCCCTTCCATTGCGGTATTGATATTGTATGTAATTGTAATTGTTAATTGATGTTTTGTGGGTATTATGATGCTCTTCAATTTATAAAGAATGGAAGTATGTGTTATTTATACTATAAGCAAACGGGATAGAGAAAGAGGAGGTTTGGGTACCCCTACTCGGATTAACTCTACCGCTGGCTTTTGCTAGTGCCGGTACCAAGTCCGGCTATCCCGAGTTTATTTCGTTATTTGTATTTGTCTTGACAATGTCTTCATTAGTGTTTTACTAGTGGAATTTGCTTGTGTGATTTGTGGTATGTGGTTGTAGTTTTTAGCAATTGTAGGTGTTTACTGCTATGCTGCAACAGTCTTTGTAATAAACAACCGTTTTTGTAATAATTTTTTTCCTATTAAATGTTAATGTTCCAATGCTTCGATTTTCTTAGTTTGTTGGAGAAAAAAGTAAATTTAGCAGAACAAACTATGAAAAAGATATTATAAATCAAGTTATTACAAAAACCGTTACGAATGTAACAACCGTTTTTGTAATAATCATCCATTTTTGTAATAAAAAAAAAATCATATCGACCGTTTTCGTAATACATGGTGAATCAAATTAATTATTACAAAAAGCGTTATTACAAAAAAAAAGTTGAATGATTGACAACCGTTTTCGTAATAAACAACCGTTTTTTTGTAATAAACAATCGTTTTTGTAATATTTTTTCTTTCTTTATGAACTTTCAATGTTGCTATGCTTTAATTGTCTTCTTAATAAGAATTAAAAACTTTCAGACAAAAAACTATATGACTGGTATGATAATGTAAGTGAGAACGGGTGTGTGAGTCAAAAAATAATAATCCAAAGACAATAGCAACATCTTAAAGACCAAGAAACAAAGATAACACTTTAAATAGAGACAGAATAAAAAAAAAAACGAATAGAAACAAATATGCAGTTAACCAACATGAATATGGTAAATCAAGTTATTTCTCACATGAAGCCATTGAATGAGTAACAACCGTTTTTGCAAAAAAAAAAAAAAACAAAAAAAAAAAAAAAAAAAAACATGAAATAAATATTCCAATGCTTCAGTTGTCTACTTATATTGATAAATAATGTAAAACTAGTAGAAAATCTGTGTGTCTGGTATGGCTATTCAAGTTATTACAAAAGGGTTATTACAAAAGAAACGTTGAATGAGTAACAACCGCTTTTGTAATATTTTTTTTCACTATGGAATTTTTATGTTCCTATGTTTTAGTTGTCAATTGTATCTCAAAAATATAAAACTGGCAAAAAAAAAAAAAAAACTATATGACTTGTATAGCAAAGGAAGTGAGAACGGGGACTTTAGCTAAAACCAAAGTAAAATCCAAATACAAAAGCAACATTGGAAGCACGAAGAAACAAAGACATCACTTCAATAAGGCGGAGAAACGAAGAAAAAATGGACAAACATATATAGTTGATTAACATGGACATTGCAAATCAAAAGCGGTATTACAAAAAACGCAGACTTAGTGACAATCGTTTTTGTAATAAACAACATTTACATTTGTAACAAAAAAGAAAAAAAATAAATTAAAGAGTGTGTTAATTATTTCTTTGTCTCTGAGGTCAAATTGCGAATGGTTGATATTTAAAAAAGTTATCATAGTGATGATAAGGTGTTAGACTTTAAGTTATTATAATGGTGTATATGTTAGCAGAATAAAGCGTTATTACCAAATTGTTCTGATACATCGGCAAACGAATACCGAAGCAAGATCGAGGAAAGGGGAAATTCTAAAATCATCAACCCATAATCACGGCAACTGACAGCAACACGAATTGAGACAGTATGACAAACACATAACAAATAAACAAAAAAATTTAAGAACGCCACAAAACTTAAGCCTGACAGAGGGCCGTTGAATAAGTGACAACCGTTTTTGCAATATTTTTTCACCATGAAATTACTGATCCAGTGCTTCAGTCTACTTATATTGATAAATAATGTAAAAGAAGTAGATGAACTGTGTCTTTTATTGTTAATTAAGTTATTACAAAAAGCGTTAGTACAAAAAACGTCGAATGAGTAACAACCGCTTTTGTAATAAACAACCGTTTTTGTAATATATATATATATATATTTTTTTCAGTATGGCATTTTAATGTTCCAATGTTTTAGTTGTCTTATTCTGTTTAAAAATATAAAACTGGCAGAAAAAACTTTATGACTGGTATAGTAAAGGACGTGAGATTGGACCTTTAACCTAAAAACAAAGAATAATCCAAATACACAAGAAACATTGGAAGCTCGAAGAAACAAAGACATCAACCAAAATAAACAATAATAAACAACATTAATATTAACTAAAAAAAGAACAAAATTAGTAAGACAATTGTTTCTCTGTCTCAAATGACCATTTATGAAATAAAACGACAAATGGTTGATATGTAAAACAGTTAACACAGTGATAATAAAATGTTGGAATTCTTGGCATCCTCTTGAAAGAGAAAGAATACCGTAATTCATGGTCATGGTAGCAAAGTAGCAAATAAGAATTTATTACAAATAGTGTTATTACTAGTAACGTTCTGACAGAAAGCCGTTAAAGGAGTAACAGCTATTTTTTGCAATATTTATTTTTGAAATTTATGTTCTAATGCTTCAGTTGCCTTTCTATATTGATGAAAAATGTGAATTTAGTAGAAAAACTGTGTGCCTGGTATGGTAATACAAGTTATTACAAAAAGCGTTATTACAAAAAACGTTGATCGAGTAACAACCGTTTCTGTAATAAACAACCGTTTTTGTAATAATAATTTTAATGTTCCAATTGTTACGTTGTCTACTTTTATTACAAAAAGGTGTACAACTAGTAGAAAAAGTTTATTATTTGTATAGTAAAGTAAGTGAGAACCGAACCGTAAGACAAAAAAAAATTATCCTAAGACGATAGCAACATTGGAAAAACCGAGAAGCAAAGACATCCCAAAGCACAGAAAAAGATGCATACATATATACAGTTGAACAGCACGGACATGATACAACAAGTTATTTCTCACAGAAAGCGCCGTTGAATGAGTGACAACCACTTATGCATTATTTCTTTTATGGAATTAATGTTCTAATGCTTCAGTTATCTACTTATATTGATGAATAATGTAAAACTAGTGGCAAAACTTTGTGTCTGGTAAGGTAAATCAATTTTTACAAAAAGCGTTATTACAAAAACCGTTGAATGAGTGGCAACCGTTTTTGTAATAAACAACCGTTTGTGTAAAAGTTGTTTTCATTATGGAATGTTCTAATGTTTTAGTTGTCTACTTTGATCTAAAAAATATATAAAACTGGCAGAAAAAAAAACATTTGAATGGTTTGAACGAGAAGTGAACACCGAGTTGTTAGTCCAAAAAGTATAAGCAAAAGACAATAGCAACATTGGGAACACCAAGAAACAAAAATACATCACTTGAGTAAGGCACAGGAAAGAAACATACATATACAGTTGAACAACACAGACATGGTAAATCAAGTTACATTTGTAATACAAAAAGGCGCTATATAAATATTCTCATCTCAGAAGTATTTTATATTCACTCATTGCCTTCAAAATAAAAGGGATGTGTCAATAAACGCTTTTGTGTTCTTATCCCGCACTTTCAAATGAAAGTGCAGGGATATTGTTGTTTTCCGCGTTCAAACGTCCCTCTATCCGTCCGTCAATCAATCTGTCTGTCCGTCTGTCGCACTTCCTTATAACGTGAACTCCTACATTTTTGAATTAAGAGTTTAGATTTTGTTATAGAATTGTTGCATATATGCTACAGATGCGCTTTAAGCCGATTTTAACACATGTGGCATGCGACGTGAACTTTTCCTACAATTTATAATTAAGAGATTTAAGTTTGTTGTAGCATTTTTGTATATAGTTTGTAGATACGCAATACGCATTTGGATTTTTGATATTGCAATGGTGCAAACAAGAGGCAAACGATTTCTAGTTTCGCTACGCCCCGAAAATGTGCATGGATTTTTGCACACGTGGCTTGCGATGCGAATTTCTCCTACATTTTTTTAATTTAGGTATTTTTATTTGTTGCAAAATTGTTGCATGTAGTCTGTAGATGCGCAATAAGCTTTCGGACTTTTGATTCTGCTTGCAACTTTGGGAAATTTCCTGAAAATTTCAAAGACTCGAATTTCTGGAAATTTAAGGATATAATAATATTATTTGCCAATTGTTTGGAAAAGACTTTGAATATTTCTGATTACTTAGAATTTTAAAATTTGAATCCAATTTTGGTAAATTTCCTGAAAGTATCAAAGACCACTTATTCTTTGAATTTTGGCCTTGGACACGGGCATCATTCCGTTTATCGAGAAAAATGCACGTGAGGACTAGGTAATGGCAGTCAAGTATTGCATGGGATGCGCGATGGATCAGGCAACGGTTCGTAAAGCACTTTCTATCGAAGAAAACATTGAAGGTCAATGGTTATTTCATTATATTCTATTCATAAGGATAAATTTCGAAAAATTTAAAAATGTCTGTCAAAATGGTCCAACAATACCTATCAATTCATGCTAAATTCATGGTTGGAAAATGCATAGTTTCTCAAAAACGTCAAAGTCAGACTCCCCACCCATATTTTCTACGTGGAGATATGGTCACAAAATGTGTTATTTCGTTTATTTTATTTACAAAATAGACTTAATTTTGCAAGATATTGATAAATTTTGATATTGCAATAACCAATGAACTCATTCATACAGAAAAAAATAATTCTATATAAAATATATCAACATCGAAAACATAAAAACTGATATTTTCTGCCCGTGAAGGGTCAGGCAACGAACAATTGAGCTCGTGAAGGATGCTCGTGAAAGACTAAACCTTTAAGGTAGGACGTTACCATTAAAATATTTGAATGATATTTTGTAGAAAAGAAGAACTAAATAAGGTGTATTGGAATATGAAATTCAAAATTGGGGGTACCGTACATTTTATTCCGATTTTCTGGCCTCAAAAGTGCGGGAAATGGTCGGAAAATAACAAAGACATATAGAAAAATGCACAAAATTTGGTGCAAAATTTTGTTGGAATTCGAAATTCAATAATCAAAAACTATTTTTCCTTGACCAAAATTTAACAAAAGATTCTTAAGAATAAGCACAATCTTTTGATATGCAGCTTTACAGGGGGTACCGTTTACCTAAGAGAAATAATAAAGCTCAAACACAAGCAAGACAATAAAAAGTGCCGTTTTTATGTTGACGTCGCGTCAATATTTAGGGATTCTGTTGACGTTCACTGTTTACAACGTTTTTGATGAATCTCGATCAAATAATAGACCATATCCAGGTTCATGGTCTGCACTCTCTAATTTGGACTTGAGACTGATCCCGGTATGGACATTTACTGGTTCCCATTCCCAGTTGTCCTGAGCACTAAGGAAAACAGAAATTTTCTGATGTGAATTTCTTAAAAACTGAACTATTTCTGAGAAAATCAAAGTTCAACATTTGAAGCATCAGAAGGGAAATATTTTGAATCATTTCTAAACGGGGTTGCCCTACGGAAATAAATTATTTCTGTCAGTGACAGGCAACTGATTCCATGGTTCTAAAGTAAAATTGTTGATAGTATATCAGATTTTTTTTTATATCAGATGATTTATGTAATTCATTGGTCAATTAAAAAAAATCACTAACAGTTTATTCATCTATCTATGTGAATAAAACAGTTACTTTGAAGTTCTGAAGATTTTTGTTTGTCCACGTCCAAGAGGGATAACTCTTACAAAGTGACAAATTAGAGAGTGCAGACCATGAACCTGGATATCATCTATTCAGCATAATAGTTCTATTATCGCCAGCTTAAAAGTGTGCTTTTGTAATATGCTTGACACTGTATGGGTGAAATTTGACTCTCTAAGCGAAAACTTATACTCATTTCTTTGTTGTTAACATTTTTTTTTTTTTTTTTTTTTTTTTTTTTTTTTTTTATGAACCATTATTACACAGTTTGTAATAAGAGACATAAGTTGTCGAAATACGTGTATATCTTTGAAATGTAACGAATTATGCCATTGACCACCTTTCATGATTTAAGTTTGAAATTAAAGTAAAGCCCTGAAAATATGCCGCTTTAGACACTTATAACAGCTTTGTACCTTTTTGAAGAAAAAGACTTAACGCCAAATGTTAAAATCAGTTACGATGGACAGACAGACAGACCAACGTTTGAATGAAAAGACCAATAGCCAATGCATCGTGTGGCTTTGTCAGCCATAACATAACTAACAGAAAAGTTTTATATTTGAAAGATAAATAAGGCCAAGTTAAAAGCTTTTAATTTTTTAGATGTTTGTGCATGATGTATTTAAACGCTACATTGCAGCAGAATCCATCCTTAACAAAGAGACGAGGTAATGATCTAAGTTTTATATTGCAGCACGAAAGCATCATTAAAATGTATTTCATGTCGACACGCCGGCAGATAGACAGGTCGACACGCTGACAGGCAGACATGCCAACAGGTCGACAGGCAATTACAACAGACATACAATTAAAAAAAAAGATATATAGTAGTTAGGCATGCAGACAGGTTGACAAGCCGACAGGCAAACAGATCGACACACATGCATTATAAAGCGAGAAAGGCAGTCATGATGAAGCAAAAATCTTCTGAAAGATATGTACAGGAAGACAGGTTGACACACAGACATTATAAAACAAGAAAGGCAGTCATGATGAAGCCAAAATATTATAAAAGATATGTACAGGAAGACAGACCAACACGCCGACAAGTCGACGGGTAGACAGGCCGACAGATCGACACGCAGACATGTCGACAGACAGACAGGTCGACACGTAGGCAGGTAGAATGCATACATTATAAGCAAGAAATATTTTACGAAAGGATATGGAGTAAATGAACATGAGACCATTACACATATGTTTACTCCAACTGCAATAATTTTAATGAGCCGTATGGCCATTTCGGAAATTAATTCCTCATCAGCAGCACTAGAAAGAAAGGCAGTCATGGTGAAGCCAAAATCTTATCAAAGGTATCATGTACGGGAAGACAGGCCGACAAGCCGACAGGTCGACAGGCAGACAGGCCATTAGGTCGATAGGCAATGACAACAGACATACAATATAAAAAAGATATTAAGGTAGTATCAATTTACTTTAGTTGATCACGTCCTAGTAAAACTAATAGGAAAAATGAAAGGATATGGAGTGAATGTACATGTGACAAAAACGCACACGTTACAAAGAGAACTCCAGTTTATCAAGGACAGGGCTTTTATTCTCCCTACTTTTAACCTATCACTAACCCTTACCCAACTCTAACCATAACCCAAAACCTAAACCCTAACCAAAGCCTACAATACTGTGGTAAATGTGAAAAAAAATCGCCACCCTAATATATTGGGTTCCATAAAGAAACCCAAGTACACTAACCCTAACATATCTGTAACTTCAATTTTACTTTAGAAGACCCTGTTTTAGTAAGGCTACCCCTGTTTCTAACCTAATACTATCCCATAACCCTAATCCAACCTTCTAAAAGGCCTTTTTTCGATATCTCGCTTTAGAACACAATCCCTAACATATCTCTTACTCCAATATTTCTTTATGGGATCCTCTTTTTCCACGTGTGTCGACCTGTCGGCATTTAATAAGACCTTCGATTCCTTTGATATGCTAGTTCGGTCTTTGTTATTCTAAATCTTTTTTCATATGTGCCGACCTGTCGTCATGTCGACCTTTCGGTGTATAATTCAATGTTGAGTTTTCTATTTCCATATTCCACTCTTCTTAGTTGTTAATCTGCATAGTAACCAAAAGTATCTGGAAACTTGAAATATCTAAGATTTTAGAAATGATGTACTAAACTAAGGGGTATCTATCTCGTGCAAAGCACTGTCCTTAGCTGACTACAGCTTCGTATTTAGGTCCTACTTATTTGGTCCTCCATGAACCGATTTACAAGAAAAACTACCACCAGAATTTCAAATGGACTATTTAGGTCTTATTTTTAACTTGATCCGATAATTGTACAAGCGTTGCACAACCGCTTTCCGATTTGTGTCACGCGGTTTTCCTTCATCATTTTTTTCACTACATGCATATTGCATAAATTCCATCATATTCATGTCTCTCGCATGCAGATTTTAAATGTTTTAGTGTTGATCCACTAGAAGCTGTCTTATTAGAAATGTGCTTAGTAAGAACTTTTTCTCGTATGATACCATAAACTGTTAGTAAATTGTTTTTTTTTCGAATGCCACTCTTTTGAAGGTATATGATAACATCTTCGGTATGAAAACTTTTGAATTAATATCAAATATTTTCATTCCCTTTCCCTTCTTTAGTGGATCTCTCTGTTGTTTCCTGGTGTGGTGTAGACAAGGTTTAGAAACCTACAACTTCTGCATCGGATCATCTTCCCGAGTCAAGTGTTTGCGATCCAGTTTTTGGGAGCTACGTGGATCGCAAACACTTGACTTGGGAAGATGGCATCGGATCTACCGAATCCTCAAATTGTTTCGTCCTAACAGTCCACATGATGTAGTGGCGTATTTGCACATTTGCTGCATTCTGAGAGCTGTTCCCCTAATACCGATAGTTCAACTATACTCCTCAAATCGTTCCATTTTATTTTTTCTCATGAAACCTCTATTTGTGTTTCATTGGTTGTAGAGCATTCTTTGCTAGTTACATTTGTTTCACGCTTTTGCGGTAGAAAAATCTGCCGCTCTTTTTTTTTCGGGCCCGCTCATTGCCAGTTGTTGAAATGACTGTTCCGTCTCGAAGCATCTATGATGTTGAGCAGCAAATTTTCCCGCCATTGCAGAAAATACGTTTTTGTTCCCCCTTTTTTTCTGTTTACCCTTTTCATTATGTTCAACAAACTCATTTGCCATTGACTGCAAATTTTAATTAATTTAGACCCGGATTTTATTTTCTTATAAAAATTAACATCCTATTTTGTAGGCTATGGGACGAAATCACTTTCCGTGCACCCCTCCCCCCCCCTACTTCCCATCTAGACCGATTTTTTTTCAGTCCTCCTATATCCCCTCTTCAAAATAAAACATAGAACATAACCTGCACGCATAGACAGTATAGGGCCACTTTTATAGTACACCACGAAAAACTCCTGTATTTTCATTTTAACCTAGGTTTCATCTTTTAAGCTCCATGATTATACAATGATAAGTAATATATACTTAAATTTGGTACCAAATAAAAGCTAATTTAATATCTTTGACAATGAACCCAAGTTTGGGCTTTTTACGCCATTTTTATAATCTGGGGATACAAAAAATGCACCCCCTGCAAAAAAATAGCCAAAATGACAATTTTAGGCTGTCACTTCCTTTCAGAACACTCGTCATTTGATCTAGTTTTTATGCCTAACTTATCAGTTGGGATACAATGTTGGAAAATAAAACCATTTAAGTTCATGAAATTTTGATTTTCGGTATAAAATTTTTGAAAAATGGGAATTTTCGGAATTTTAGATTTTTTCACAATTTCGACTTTCTGACTTTATGGTTGTAAAAATATGAACATATATTTAACTAGAAAACACGAGGGGACTTTATAAACATAAGTGGATAATATAAATCGGATAATGGTTTTTATGAAATAAAAACGATACGCTAGGCTATGGAATAGCCTTGGATAGAAAATGCGTGTTTGATTGACAAGGGTGTGGTGGCTCATGATGTATTTGTATATACTCAAATCAATACTTGAAGTAAGCCTTTCTCGGTACTTCTTTGTAATTTCTTCTATTGGTCTGCACATGTGATAAAACAGTCACCGATTCGATCAAACCTCTAATTTTTTGCCAACAGCAACTCAAAGTAGTTTCAGGCTTTTGTTTTTTTTTT
>MJUU01059771.1:28993-74060 GCA_002080025.1 Modiolus philippinarum | reverse complement strand
ACAATTGAAAAGTCTTTTATAGTATTCGTATATTATTGATTATTGCGCAATACCTCATCTTTATTTATTAACTTCTGGTTTTAAATTTATACATTACTGTTCTTATTCTTTTTATCATATCTATATTTATTAATCTGGCTAAGCGATATTGCAATACCAATCCCATCATCCTCTACCGTGAAACCTGTTCCAAGTACCACCTATAGTAAGTGTTTATAATACTTTTCAACTTCAACAAGGAAACAGAAAAATTAAACCCCGCCCCGTTTTATCAGGACGAAACTGGACGCCATTTTGATGTTCGAGAATCTGAAATTCCTATTGGTAAATAGTCTTCTGCGCAAGCGTACTCCTCACTTTCCCTCAAGAACTATCTATATAGCTAGGCTATTCCATAGCCTAGCTAATAATTGCCGATGTATCATGAGTAATGATATGTTAGCAACAAATCGTGTGCATTTTAGTTTCAGACGTATTGTAGGTTCAGAAATGTCAAAATTAGCACCCCTCCCCTGTTAATTAAGGGATGATATGATATATTCAGGGCCATACAGCTCATTAAAATTATTGCAGTTGGAGTTAACATATGTGTTATGGTCTCATGTTCATTTACTCCATATCCTTTCCTAAAATATCTAAATGATTACAGAATAATGTTTTATTGGAATTCTAGTGTGTTTTTCACTAGAGCTGACATGCAAAAGATCATTTAAGTAGATTTAAATTTTTAAGGGGTCTCTTTTTGACTCTTCTGCTCGAAATTGTATGCAAAATGGGAATTTTCCGTTTTTCAGAATTTTTGCTGTTTTGACTTTGAGATGCAAATATTTCATGAAATTGATATATAACTTGAAAATGTTGATTAGATATCCTTTCATTACATCAAAGCGATAAGAAAATATGTTTTTAAACATTTAAGAATAACTACAGTCTCATAAATTACAATTATATAACCCCTTTCCACAAATATTCAACACAATTTATTTCATTTTATTCAGCTTTAAAAGCTTAAACATTGTATAAAGGTCCAATAACATATCATTTCAAACACCAAAATACTGTAAACCAACTAAGTTTCGCGAGCGATTTATTTTCGCGAGCGTAAAAATATCGCGAAAATAAATAGTCGCGAATATTTCTAATCCTAATAGAAATTCATCAACAGAAAAAAAAATCGCGAAAATTAGTTGCCGCGAAGTTGACCAGGACGGACAAAACGCGAAATAAAGTAGCCGCGAAAATAAGTTGGTTTACAGTACACAGCGACTTCCATATATCACAAATAAGATCATGTGTGTGGTTTATGGGCAGTTAAACAACAATTCAAATTTGAATTTTGCAAAGTTTTGAAATGCTAAAAAATCCCATTTTTCACAAAAATCGCCCAAAATATACAATTTTACTTATATTTTGGCATTAAAATTGCATATTGCGATAAATAAATTGCATTTTTTTAAAAGAAAGTAAAATATTAGTATGCTTTGTTCATATAAATGTACAGACATACATATTCTGGGGATTTTTAAGCATCATTTTCTTGGGGTAAGGGTAAAATTTTCGGTATTTAGAGTCACATTGAACACTCCTTGTTCTTCTAAACATTGTTTTTAGATAACTTATATATCGGTTAGAACAATGAATTGCCATATCTGCATATAAATCCTCTAGATTTGCAACATATAACTATTTAAAAGTGAAATTTGGACAAATCTGAAATGCTGAAAAATCCAATTTTTCATCAGTTCTGTACAAAATATTGAAGTTAAGCTGACAAGTGGGACTGAAATGACAAATTTTGATAGAAATTATACAACATTGTTATATGCAATGCAGATTTTGTGTGTTTTCGTTATTTTTATGTGAATATAGTAAAACAATTGACTATAAAGACGAAAATTTGTTGGGGTAGGGGTAAGTTTTTCGGTATTTAGAGTCACATTAAACACTCCTTGTTTTTCTAAACAGTGTTTTAAGGCAACTAATGTATCACTTAGAACAATTAAATGGCATATGTGCAGATGAATCCTCCAGATTTGACATATATTACAATTTAACAATGCACTTTGGAGAAAACTGAAATGTTGAAAATTCCCATTTTCATCAGTTTGGGCCAAATATTGAGTTTAAGTCAACAAATGACTGTTAAAATACCAAATTATGATGTAATTCATGCAAAATTGTCATATAACACACAGTTTGCATGTTCTGGTTATTTTTATGCGAACATAGACAAAAAAATTAAATTTTAGGGAAAATTTGTTTGGGTAGGGATAAGATTCTTTGTATTCAGAGTCACATTTAAACACCCCTTGATATTCTAAACACTGTTCTAAGACATCTCAGGTATTGCTTAGAACAATTAATTGGCATATCTGCAGATATATCATCCAAATTTGCCATATATAACGGGTTAACAGTGAACTTTGGCCAAATCTAAAACGTTGAAAAATCCCATTTTTCATCAATTTCGGGCACAATGTTAAGTTTAAGTTAACAAACGGCTGTTAAATTACCATATCGTGATGTTATTTCACTTACTTGGCTGACTTTTGCAACAATTGTTCCTTCATTTAAAGTTTGTGGATGGGAAGAAAGATTCATAAGTCGTATTGGAATATCTTTATTTGTTCTAACAAGTGTTCTACCGACCAGGGCTTTGTCAGCTTTTCGAAAATCATCACTTGGCTCAACAAGACCCTCTCTAAACAGTATAGGTAATTTGTTTTCAAACTTTCCGTTTACTATAGCTTCGGACTGTGATGGTAATGTAACTGTCTCAGACATCGAAACCCGGTAACAACCAATTTTACCTTGAATATAAAATGGTATCTTCGATTATTTTTTCACAGAGATCAATTTCAACTTGGTTACATTTTAGAAAATCAAGGCCTAAAATTCCATCTGTATTTATGTTTGCCACAATAGCCTCATTCAGACATTTAAAATTATCAGTTTTAATTTCAATCGTGGTTTTTTCAGAAACTTTTAAATATTCACGAATTGCTGTCAGTATGACTCTTTCTGATGGAGTTAGCTTTGGCATGTTATCCATTTCTTTGAAAAGGCCCGTAGAAATAAGGGTTACTTTTGCCCCAGTGTCAACAAGTAAATTTGTACAAACTCCATTTATCTTCGCTTTCACGAACATACCCGCCTCTGGTGACAGTTTGTGTACTCCCACAGTTCCAGGCGTGTTCTCAGGTTTTTTTATGTGTCATTTGACTAACCCTGACCTGAAGCTTTAACTTTAGTTTTGTCCCCGTTTTGTTTTGATTTTTAGCACAAAAACTAGCTATATGTCCCCTCTCCCCACAAGTATAAATGTCTTTATACCCTTGGGACAAATGCGAGATATGTGTCCTTGCTCTCCACAAGAATGACACTTTCTGTTTTGATACTGTCTTGAAGCTGCCGGGTTTCTAATAGTTTGTTTGGACTTCTCTTTGTAAATCAGCCAATGCTTCTTGCGTTGTTTTTAATAAGGTGGCTGTTTCATTTTTGACTTGTTGGTCAACGGCAGATCTAATATAGCCCCCCCCCCCCCACTTCTCTTGATTTCCGCTTTATTTAAAGCATCAAGCTCGACAGCATGCCTAATGGCATCATTGAGATTAATAGGTCTCGCCTGTTTTGTTCTTAGCTGCATATCACTGTCAATTAAGGAGTCAATAAATTGCTCCTTAGCCAATGTTTCTCGCACATCGTTTGGGGTAGTAGGATATGCAAGATTGGCTTAACGTCGTACGTCTTTCCAATTCAGGCAGCGTCTCAACATCCCTTTGTCTCCTTTCTCGAAGCTGCGTTCTATATAATTCACTTTGAATTGAGGGCGAAAATCGCTCCTCCAATATCCTTGCTAATTCATTAAAATCCTGTCGTGCTTCAATGGGAAGGTTTCCCAACACCCCTTGCGCCTGACCTCTTAGGGACACGGCCAGGTACAGTCCTTTTTCTTTTTCCGACCAGTTATTTATTTTGGAACAAGCATCAAAGTGTGACTTATAGCCAAGCCATCATATGTAGCCGGTTTGATCATGTTTTTATTTTTCAAACCTTTTGATTTTTCGTCCCCACTGTGTCCCGTTTCTGACATGGTTGTGCCTTCGAGTTTGATAAAGTATCAACAGATGGCTTATAACTTGGTCTACATGTTATCACAAACTTGTCTAAAGGTGATGTTTGGTTTTGTAAATGCCTATCACTTAACCCGAAATCATCTGTGTGATGCGACCTATCTAACCTAGTTGGTGTTTTATACCTACTTTGTTCAGGGTTCGGGGATATATCGGTCTCTATCATATATTCTTGCACTCAGATTAACCAATTCTCTGTTTAAGTGCTCAATTTCTTAACGTAACGGTGACTCCGTCAAACTTTCACTTGAATTATACAAAAGGCTTATATCTTTTCTTAATGAATTCATATTGATTCAAAATTTACAACAAAACTTATTATGAACAGATCGTCACCACTGCCCACCAAATTTGTAGCGTGTAACCTTAAAAAAAACAATATCACTGGCCTGGGTTTGTTCAAGTTTAAACTAAGGATCTGTGAATCAACAGTTTGTTATAAAATATATTATTGAAACAATGACAAAACTATAATTACTAAAACAATGTCAAAACCAATCAACTAAGTTATATACAGGGGCTCCTGGCAAATTAATAAAAAAAAGTCACTCAAACTAGCACAACAAATCATTAATCTAAACTACAAACTACATGAAACACCTATTTAAATATATACACACAACCCGCCTTCGAACACTTATGAAAACTATTAACCTGTCTTAACCCGAAAAACACAAAAACGGTTCTGAACCAAATGAGGGTCGTAAGTTGTAACCACTGGTTTCAACACCAGACCCTGCAAAAGGCTATCCTTACAACAAGCCTATGTTGTTCATAAGTTGTCGCCAGAGGGACAACACCAAACCCAGCAAACGGCTGTATTGTTCGACACCTTGTCTTACCTTGTTCTACAACATGCAGAATTTTTTCAACGACCAGAACAAATTCGCAAAAGTGTCGCAGCCCTTAAGTACTCAGGACGCGAACGCGACGGAGAGCACCCCGGAATAACCCAATCAAAATCGTTGAGAATCTCCCTTTTCAATTTACATCTATATGACCCCTTATATATTGAAATAACCCGCTTTGAATGAACATGAGTATCTGCATAAGATATGAATAACAAATAAAGATTGTATCAGTCACGATTTACTTGAAACAATAAGTTTTTGATAAATTAACAATGGTGTGGTTTCCATGATAAACAATCCAGGTAAGTTTCGGTGGTTGCAGTAAAGTGCTGATTTAATTATACAAGTGAAGTGATGATTTATTGATTTGCTACACATTGATGAGCGATCTAGACCCCTAAATATTTATGATAAGAAGTATCTGGAATGCAGCGAATGTGGAAACCCTGGAAGTATGAAGTATGGTGGGTGAAAACATTTTTTAAGAAGCGGAATATGAAAAAAAAAATTAAAACGCTCACCGAACAATACAGAAGGTTAGGGAACGACCATTTAATTTTCAGGGTTAGACTTGGGCGGTTTTGCCTAGAAAAACTTTTTACTTTCGTGAAAATCTCGAACAAATTATATATTTGCATTAGCAACAACAAAAATATTCTCCAACCAAATTAAATTTATTTTCAAGACAAGTAGGATTAGATTTAGATTTATTTTCATTAACATCGAGTTTTAAATGATTTATTTACAAAATCTCCCAAGTACCCCCTGAATATCAAATGGTTGTCCCCTTACACGTATGAAAAAAATTACATTGTCAAACATTTCACTTATAAGCGGAAAGTTGAAAGGCCAAATTGTACACCTAGCATCACTGGAAATTGGGCAACTGTATGAAGTTTATAAATTCAAAGTAAACTCAGACTACATGACATCGTAGATTATTTTCTCTTGAAATGATTCTCCATTTCTTATTAATGACATTTTCCAAATTAGGCGAATTTTCTATAAATTACAGGTGGCCTGAAAACAGCAGAAGAGAAAGAATAGAATTATTATGCAATAAGGGTTGGGTCGGATGGTTTAATTTTCCCTTAATCTTGAAAGACTGTCTTCTTGTTCAATAATATGTTTTAAAAATCTAATCAAATCATTAACTATATTCCTATTGGTAATTTGTTCTCTAACAGCCTAACAGCTTTTACAAATTTTTGGTTCATGGATTTCTAAATGTTTTGATTTGATCTGCACTGATGAGACATAAGTTGTCGGAATGTGCATATGCAGAACCCAAATTCACCATAACCTCGGTATATTGTTATCTATACATTTTCCACTAACTGATGCATCATAATATCCCGAGCACGCTGGACAACTAAGATCAGTTGATGTACAGATTTATTCAGAATAGTCGCAAAAATCAGTATTCAAATTACCTTTTCGCAAACAAGAATATTTGATTAAGCTCTAAATCCAAAGGTACAAAATGTAAGTGTTGCATACAAATAGCAATTAACAAAGAAGGGAAATGGAGTAAATGCAAATAAGACAAAGTTTCTACAAATTCATGGTAATACTAAGCAATGGAACAACGCTTTTATTGTTCTTCATCTTGAAATCACCATGACGCCTTCAACGATGAGCTTTACTTATACCTCATAGCAACATCAACACGGCCCCATCACCGGTTTGAGCGAACTTCATTGTATGTTTTTAAAATTAGCGTGTCTTAACACTGAGGTATCGTTTAAAGCTCAGGAAGAGAAAGTCATTCTTATACTTTAGTGACAACAGCCAGGACCCTCATATTTGTAGTGGGTATATTTATGTATGACTGATTTACAATAAAAGTGATTATTGAGACATAATCGACATAAGGTTATTGTGACCATATTAAAAACTAAATTTTACAGAATCTTCGGCATTTTGTTATTCATTACCACTTATATAGCCGACGCCTTTGCTGGTGTACTGTTAGACCCGATTGTATTCAGTAGTTCGTTGCTGACCCGAAAACTGATTTTATTTGAAAACTTGCAATTTTAAATTTAAGAAAAATTTGTTTGAAAGTAAGTAGTGTCTCTCTTGTACATAGCTCTGTCCTTAGCAAATTTAGACCCTTTGGATTATTTGTTCTCAGTTTTTACACATATTTGGTTAATATGATTTGATCTGCACTGAAGAGAAACTGTAATTTACAGTAACTTCGGTATTTTGTTATTTATTTACATTAATTGTAATCCCTGTTCATTTTCAGGTTATTTATATTTGTAGAAAATGGCGCATTTATCCACTTCTCAACAGTTATATCAATATTTATGCATTGAAGTTGGAACAGAAACCATCTTTAAATACAGGAGAACTTTTTTCAAAGTGAATGACTACTTGAATAAAAAAAAAGGTGAGACAATAGAAACAATTTCTAGCGGGAGTAAAGCAGAGGGGCTTGATCTACCGCGGAGTGATTTAGACCTCATGTTGATGACCAAGAAGCCTGTAATAAAATCTAAAAGGGGTGCTTCTCTTACAACAGCTAATGAATTCATTTTAGATACCAGTACTACTCCTTCTGGATATGCCCATATTATAATTAATCCTCCTTCATTTAAAGATTTTATTATCAGAAATGGGACATAATGCGATATACATAACATTCAACTCGAAAATAAACAAGTATTGCTAAATACTCAATTCAAACACTTCTAAAAGCATTTACATTTTGAATTAAGTACTAATATTAGATCACTGTGTTTTGTGATTCATGGCCCATGCACTTCATTGTGTGATGAATCACTTGATTATGCTTTCTGCTTGAGACCTGATGAGTGGCCAATGGAAGCCATAGACTGGTTATATAGGCCAAGTTTACAAGATTGGTCACAAGAAACTCTAATAGCCAACATTTTTCAGGAAGAAAAGTCAGTATTATTAGTACCAATTGGCAGCAAAATCGAATCATCAAAAGACATTTCATTGTAGCTTTCTCACGTCCTTGTTTTGTCTTTGTTTTTCTCTGTTGCTGTTTTTGCCATGTCTTTGGATTTCGATTTTTGTAGTCTTCGCTTCCATTGTTCCTTCGATATTCTACTGCCGTTGTTCCATGTGAATGGAGAATTTCATTTTCTATAGCAGAACAAAAGCTGCTCCATAGCTTTAATCATACACAGATTCTTTGTTATGCGATGCTAATAATACTACTGAAATAAGTCATAGAGAAAGATTTTTAAAAAACGTGTTATGTTCATATTTCATGAAAACGTTATTATTTTGGCTAATTGAAGAAACAGGGTGTTTTATATGGACACCCAGTAATTTGTTAAAATATGTTTTGAAGCATGCCTTGAAAGACTTTTGTATCTGGTAGATTTCGAATATTTTCCAAACCATTTCATTCTACAAAACAATATGTTCAAAGGGAGAATCACGGGCGTCTCAAAAACCAAATTATATTGCTTTTTACAAGAGATATATATTGCGGGGATAAACTTTACAATGAGAACAGAATTTTTACGGTATTTTATAGTGTTAAAATTCAACGATCGGATCTTTGAAGAAAGTGCCATAGCGTACCATGAAAAAGACAAAGCAATATATCGTCTGTTACAATATCTACGGTCTCCAATATCACTGACTAAAATTTACTACTATCTATTTAAATGTAAATCAACTTTGGTACAAAGACTTCTCCTTCTGCAACTTGTTGGGTGTTGTCATGTCCACGATACAAATAACTACTGTCATAAAAAATACAAGTCATTGTTACCGTATTTTGCATTAGGAACTAACTCAAATCAGATTGGATGGCTCCCATTGTCGGCATTCTTTTATCAAAACAAACATTTTCGCAACGGATTAATTAAAAATTTCCACGTTTGTTTGCTCTGAGATTCCACATAGAATTAATATTATAGGTGGTCCTAAAATACAATTCTACTGTAATACAACAGCCAACGAATATACATTGTGTAACGGAAGTTCTTTTTGCAAAGACATAAATCACTATGTACTACTCCACTGACAACTGAAATTGAAGCTGGCACAGTGTTCGACAACTGTGATTTAAATATTAATGTGTTATCATATCAATTTTGTATATTTGACGAGTCATTAGACAAATTTGGAATTTTTATGAATTTTATGTGCATGCATCATTTAAACGACAAACGAAGGGAAATAAGAGCGTTGCGTGATTTACAGTCAGTAGTTGACAATACTTCAGCGTCACAAAAATATAGACTCGGTAAATTACTTTTTCTGAATCTAGCCTACAGAAAAGCAAATATACCAAATCCTCATAGAAATAGTTTAAAATTTCTGGAAGCTATTAAGGAAGCTTTTCACTTACCAGGTTTTAATAATATATTGGAAAAGCTGTGTAGATCATTTGTAGGTACGATACGAAATACGAAAACTTCAGAATGAAGTAAGCTCAAACAATGTAATATATGTGTGGTCAAACCAAGATGTATGATAAAAAGTGGAAACAAACAATTATGAAAATGCTATGTCATAACCCTACACTTGTAAAGGCTGTATATGTCAAACTCCAGTGAATTTAAATGTATGTAGTTTAGTATTCATAAATATTTCAGTGAGCATTTTCAAGCTGAAAATGACTTCCCATTAAAATTGCCAAAATACACACAGACCTTTTATCATATAAATTAAACTGGCTTTATGTTATGTGTGCTTTTTTTATTTTGATATTTTCAAAGGAGTTTTCATCTGGACCGACAAACTGGATTTTACATAAAAGATACATTTTCAATGAACATATGAATGAACATGCTATAATATCTTTACAAATTAACACATGTAAATGTTAAGGCAAAGAAAATGAAACAAAACTTTTGGCTTTTCTATTCATATTGAATTCACTATGATGCCTTCAACAATTAAAAAACACTATTACCTCAAAGCTAGTACAACACAGTCGTTAAGTACTGGCTTGAGATGAATTCACTTGCTAAGTGGCGAACAATGCTACATCCATGTCTCTTTCGGTCAAGAACACAAATAGGCAATAAATACAGATTAATACATGGGCATTTCAATAATGGCATCCCGAGACACCCATATTGGCCCGAGACGAAGTCGAGGGACAATGATGGTCGAGGGATGATAATCAGGTCAATATGGAAATGCACATGTATTAAACTTTTTATTACATACTTCAAACGTTTAGAAATACCAGGCCGATATGGACCGGAAGTCGTTTATTTGCCCAGGCCAATATGGGCCGGAAGTCTTTTATTTTGTCTGAGATGCACGAGGAGCATAAAATAACCTATTATTTTCCCGGGGTTTGAAAATATGGACAGTTTACTTCCGGTCATATTGATCATGCAAAAACGCTTTTATTTCTACTAAGTATGTAATAAAGATTGATATTAATCTAGTAAAGTACTCTTACAAAAAATGTCATACGTTGCCAGAGAAAGGGACCAAAAGTCAGAACAACATATATACGACCACATGGCACTTTTTGTAAGAAAATGTTGCAGTTAGTACAACCAAGACCCCATCTAACATTGTTTCTGTATTTGTTTTGTAATTCTTCACATTTAATATATTTATTTTTTTTATAAATTTGTGTATTTGTAGGCTTGAGAAATTCTTGAAAACCATAGTCACAGAGACATTTTTGATCAGTTGCAAAAGAGGAGATTGAAGGAACGCCCACATTTGAGAGTGTATTATTTATGCTGACAGATCTACAGAACCAAAATACCAATAAACATTAACAACATCAGACCGACACACATTCTGGGTCTACCTGCCGCTTTGAATATTCATTTAGCTACACATAAAACCAGACTTACACCTGGAATTTTATGGGCCGCCTACTGTGTCCGTTTAATCTAATTGTTATGTTATATATTTACATCATGAATATCAAACGAGGCAAATGTGGGCAACCAAAAGGGCCATAGGATGTAACAAGACCCCCGACCCAAGCTTCATATATGTACTTCTTGTATTACTTGCTGTACTGAACCTAACCAGTTTTCATATATTGCAAACATAGCATTTCAAAAAGCTAAACCAAAACGACAAAAATAAACAGTTACTTCAGGATTACTTATGAAGGAAACTATGATTAAGTGTCATTAAGTGAGTATACGCTTGACAAGATTATAAAGAGAGATATCGATGTCATTGCTTTGAAGAGGAAACAAATCCCATTATATATATAAAAAAAAACCGGAAAACCAATACGTACGTTAATTTGATGTTTCCTTTTTTCGTATATTTATTATTTTCTTTATTTTCTTGATGAACACATCATACCAATGTAAAGTGCTTGATACCAGATAACTCGAAAAGTATTCTCGGCAACAATTAAATGTTGCAGAGTATATTATTTGATGCTCAGAATGTACAGTAAATGAAAAATGATAACTGCAAGTTACATTATTACCTATAGTAAACAAATTTTAGTGACTGCTTTTCCTTCCTTAAAGTGAGACTGGTTTTTTTAAATTATCCGCATAAAACCATTTGGATACTTAAAAGCATCTTCTGTATAGCTCTACTCTTTGCTTGCATTTCGGCTCAATTTTTGCTTCTTTTTTTTTTTTTGGTACTTGTTTGGTATTATTATCGTTAAATGTTTGAATATTGGTTTTGGTAATGAACCACTATTGTTGAGACATCGTTCGTCAAAATTTGCATATTGTGTACAAAAGGGTTATAATATAGATTATAATTACCACCAGCTGGTCATCAATGATGATGGAACAGAGAAATTAATTAAGAGGCCGTTTTTTTTTATAGTTTCTTATGAAGGACAATTCGTTATAAAAGGACATGATGTGACAATTTGTAATAACAAAATTTTGTTTTTTAGAATGATGTTGCATAAATCAGCTATGATTCCTCGTGAGAGATATCTTTGTATATATTTCAGTTATGGTGTACTTGTTCTCGAGAGACTTTCTCATATGGAAACACTGTCATTTTTCAAAAGTTTGGCATCTAGTTTTTTGTAATTTCAATATGTTATTCTGACTATCTGTTTATAATGCCAACATATCACTGTCTGTGGTTATTATACAAAGTATCTCCCTCATGCAAAGCTCTGTCCTGGGCTGATTTTGGCTTTATATTTAGATCATATTTGGTTATATGTTCTCTATCAGTTTTTGAACATCTTTGAGTTTATGGTCTTCCAAACAATTAAATTTTCTCTACACTGAAGAGACATGAGTTTTCGAAATGCGCATATGCAGAAAATAATTTTTCAATAACTTCGGTATTTAGTTATTTTGGAACTTTAAATGTTTCAATGAGAATTAAGATTATCCCCACTTGCTACCATTGTGACACACCCCAGGTCCACATTTGGGGGTGTCACTTTGCTTGACCCATTAGAACTGACCCAATGAAGTCAGGATATGGCGAAATATTGTTTGCAAAATATGCAAAAATGGCTATCAGTTCCTCTTTTTGTTAGTATATTGGACCAAACGAATACATGTGCAAGTTTTTTCCAGTTTAAATCATGTCACTGCATTTATGACACCATAACATCATTGAAAGATATGACATGTCATTGTCCCAAAATGAAAGCAGACATCAAGTCTTCCCGGAATTGACTTTGCAGATTCTGACCTTTTCCTTGGTTGACTTACTTACAATGTGACGGGTGCTGGTAACAGAGCAGGTCAGTCTTACACTTACGAAGCACATGATGTCACTCTCAGTTTCATAGAAGTTCACACTGTGACTGCCTTGGTTTTTGAATGTTGTGTTTTTTATTTCTGTGCTTTGTAGCTGTCTAACTTCATTGTTTTCTGTGTTCTGGTTTTTCCGTGTCTTTGGAATTCAGTTTTTAGCCCCTCCCCCCGCTTCGCGAAAGCGGCGAATTATGTAATGCAATCCGTCCGTTTGTTCGTAATACTCCCAGATAGCTCTGGAACTATAAGGGATACAAATTTGAAACTTGGCACCATACTAGAGTATGATCTGAAGTAGTGCATTGTGGATTCGAAATATAGGTCAAACGCCCTAGGGGGAAATTATGGGCAAGAACAATATCCAATGAAGAAATCTGGAAGGCCATTTCGGCTAGAAAGATGAAACCCGGGAATCGACTCACATATTATGTAGCAACTTCACAGAGGGTGTCTGAATTTTGGTATGACCACTCAGGGCATGTGCTCTTGGGGTCCAAAAAACGAAAAATCAATTCAGCTGGAACTCCTCTAACACTTTAAACCTTGTAATGAGGGTATAAGTAACGCTTTAAAAGTTGCTTGTGCCGAAGGTTTCGGAATTTTGAAATTTGCACTAAGGGCGGCAAAATGAGCGAAAATGTATTTCGAGATATACAGTAATAAGCGAAATCTTCTGAAGTGTTCATGTTTGGAAGCTGAAACTTTGTATGCAAGTTTGATTATATGCGTCTCATTAACTGATGGTAGGGGACTTTTGGAATAATCCCAAGGGGCCAAAAATGTAAAAAAAAATATCAGTACTCATCAGTACGACTGGAACTCTATGTTTAATTTTGATTTTGTGGTTTATTTTTTCATGAAGAATTATTAGAAATGGTCTTTGACTCTTTTCTAAGCTTTTAGAATTTAGAATCCGGTGCCAATTTGGTAAATTTCCTGAAAATGTCAAAGACTAATAATTTTTGAAATTCCAACATGAAGTTTTACAATTTAGCAACTTTATAATGTCATCAGCTAGTATGAACACTTGAATTTCAAAAATATGATTATATTTTTGATAAATTTCCTTAAACACTCAAAGACCAATTACTTTTTGGAATTTTACCTAGCAACCATATCTTTTTTATGCCTTATAGTTTCAATGTTGATTTTCAATAGCCAGATTGCAAAAATCTTTTATTCTAATTTTGGTGAATATCCTGAAGCTCTCAAACACCTACTTTTTTGGAATTCTACGTAGCAATCATATCTTTTTTCTATTCATTTTAAGTAGTGAAGATCATTTTCAATAATCAGACTGCAAAAAAACTTATTCTAATTTTGGTAAACTTTCTGAAACTCTCAAAGACCAATTACCTTTTGGAATTTTACCTAGCAACCATATCTTTTTGATGGCTTATAGTTTCAGTGATTATTTTCAATAGTCAAAAATTCAAATGCTTTATTAAAACCTCAGACACATTAAGTGTACAAGAGGATAAAATAAAATATTACATATTTGATCGAAGACAGATAAGACAACAAATAATAAAATGAAAATAAACATTAAAACAACAAATTAATATACAGTGAAACGCATGTACATTATTTTAAAAGACAGTATGATCTTAAATCAACCACGCTGACATGACACATTTAATTAACAAAATCAAACAATTGTCGGACATAGTCAGATTGCAAAAATCTTTGATTCTAAGTTTGGTAAATTTCCTGAAACTCTCAATGATCCATTATATTTTGGAAAATTACCTAGCAACAATATCTTTTTTTCAATTCCTTACAGTAATTCAATTTATTGTTTCGATTTCGAGTACCCCCTCCCAACCATTCCAATAATTTAATGTAAATTGGCAAGCTCCATTTACAGAGTACGGAGGTAATATATTAACGCTTATTAGCTTGTATTGCCTGATCGAGAATGGCAATTTCCGAAATCTGACATCCTTCTTTTCAAAATTGTTTTGGTTGCATTTTCAGGAATCGCTCTTAAAAACATGTACTTGCAGATATGACGAGTCTTTACAAATGCCTAGAATGGTGAATGCGAATGCCTAGAAGCCTTCTAGTATCTCTATACTATCACCAATTTTGTCCATTTTCTGAAGTAGTTGCATAAACTCTACACGATAGACCAATTTTATATATATGCATGTACGTATGTTTCATATATTGACAACGGGTACAAGATTTCAAATATTTCACATTGTCTCTCATGTTTTGTCTGTCTATTTTATATCTTTTATATTTAATAATTAACAGCTTTTACATTTGCTTTGTACGTACAGTTCGTCGTCAGTTATCCAGTTACCTCTACTTGGAAGATTACTAGTATTAAGGATGTAGTAAGGTGAAATTAAATAACTCTACGATTTTAAATTGATACCCTAAATGGAAAGAGCATTGTTAAAGAAATAAAGTAAGCTAAAGATGTCGATAGGTTATGGGCCTTGTTTTTAAGATATTTCACATTTTAAAAAATGGCGGGAAAATCTCTCTTGGACTTTAACCTTAGTATAGCATGGACACATTAGCGATTTGTTTCACATAGAAGGAAATCTACAATCTAATTAAATTTTGCTTACGGACTTAAAATGAGCTTCTGAAGACTTTGATGACTAAAAAATAGTTGCAATGGGGCAAAATATTTTACATAGTAATACTGGATAAATTCAGAGAAATTCGAATGACTTTTACAAATCGCAAAAACCTCTACTTACTACATACTTAAGTCAACTAACATTTCTAAAAAAACATAGAATATTAATTGCGAAAGACTGTTATTATCGACATCAAACTATAACGTTACAGTTTCACCCTGCTACAAGAAGCAGTATATTATAAGCGAGAACCGAACCGTCAGTCTAAAAACGAACAATCCAGGGACAACGGCAACAGGACAGAAAAAAAATGAAACACACATTCAGATACACAACACGGACCCAATAAAAAACCATGGATGAGGTCAGGTGCATCGGTAGAGTAAGGTGTTGAACATGTGATAGTAAAGTCCGGTAGAGAAAACAAAAATTTTCACTGTAAAGGGAATATATGTTGTCATCTGTGAAATAGATATCCCATTACGGTCCATAAGATCATGATGTCGACCGTAAAAACGTCTGTAGTGATGACTTTAAGCTATGAGTAACATATAAAATATATTTTGTGCAATGGCCACAAAGTAAAAATGGTATGATTGGCCACAATTTAAAAGTGAAAATACAATAAATGTACAAACTAAAAATATAAAAAAGGAACAGATAGAAAGAAAGAGTGCACAACGTTTTGGTCGGTACGGCCGCCTTCTAGAGGAAACCGGGCAGAAAATCGAAAAAAAAATTGAAGTAAAGGTAAACGTAATAGATATATTTTTAATGAAGAGAATGTGAGACTTTTTGAAATGAACAAATTCCAACTAAACAACCTAAAATTAACGTATAACATGTTATGTAAACAATCTATTAAAAAGGTTAAAATATTGTTAGACTTTATTTTATCTCAAGTAGAGTGATGTGATTAAGCAGGATACAGGCTTGTTTCTTGTCAAGTATATATCCTATGATTTCCTGTATTATATATTCTTAATGAAACATATGTGCATACAGGTCAGTTTAATTTCTTATTTTAATTAATATAATTGTGGCTTAAACAGAACTGAAAATAAATGAGGATGTATTGAAATGGCTATACTTGGCTCCAAAATAAAGTATATAAGCAAGTTGTGTGTGTGTAATAAATTGTTTTCGGTTTGTTAAACATATGTGTGAGGATGAGAAAATCAATATTTTTTTAGGATAAAATTCTTTCGATGCAATGAAATTTACATTCCAAATAAGGCAAAAATGAGCAAAAACAATTGTTTTACAATATATTTTGATTGAGAACGTATATAGCCATGTGTGGTCCATCAGTTTTTATTTTCTAATGATCGAAAAAAATATCCTCAAAATTACTTTGACAAAGCAATACGCTCCCTACTTTCAAGGCAAAAATCTGGTAGCAAATTACCTGATATCATAGTTTTTGCCACAAATCATAACGTACATGTTATTAACATCATCTATACAAGAATGGAAGTTTTTCGTCCAAATTGAATAAACAATGTCTTTTAATTAACATACCGTGATTAGATGGTGAATAAAAGGATATGGAGTAAATGCACATGAGACAAAGTCTCTACAAATACTTGGTAAAAAACAAGCAAAGGAACAACGCTTTTATTGTTGTTCTTCATCTTGAAGTCACCAATAGATACCTTGATAACTGACTTCTTGATAATGCTCATATGTCGGCCAAAATATACCATTACGGTACATATTCCTTTTTGCTTTAGTATATGTGTGAGAGAGAGATTAGATATATATCAAACAGATTTCTTGTAAGTAAAAAAAAACATCTAATAAATACTTTAAGACAACGGATGAGACCTGTTGTAAAAACACTTGGCCAGTCAATTTAATGTTTGTAACATGCATTTAGTGTTGTTCGATATCATGCAAATAATTCCGCTCAAACCTGTGCTAGTGCCACCTCGAACTTACTTTGAAGTATGAGCAAAACTAATTGTTTAAGGTCTCTTGGTAGTGATTTAAAAAAATGAAGAAAAACAATAAAAGCGTTGTTCCTTTGCTTAGCTTGGTTTTACGATGTTTGTAAAGAAACTTTGTTTCTTGAGTATTTACTCCATGGCCTTTAATTGATTTATCAGGAAAATATCACTAATAGACATTTTTACTATTCATCGTCGAAACCGAAACCGAGACGAGTGCAGAATGCTTGGACTCTTTGGTCGATAAAATCCATGGTGTCAAGAAGTCAAGTCCATAGTACGCCCAAAATAAGACATAAATCCTGAGTCCAGAAAGTTGGTTGTACTCTCAAGAAAGACCACCTTTCTGCCTCGATAAATATCTGGTTATTAAAGTAAGTGAGAGCCGAACCGTCAGTCAAAGAACGATCAATCCATGGACAAAGGCAACATCGGAAACGCTAAGAAACAAGGACACCACTTGAGTACGGGACAAAAAACAAAAACGAAGACACACATAAAGATGAACAACACAGACCCAATAAAACCATGGTTGAGATCAGGTGTACCGGTAGAGTAAGCATATCCTGCTTCTTATAAGACACCCGCCGTGTTGAACATGTCAACTCCGGTAGTGAAGTCAAATCCGATAGAGTAAAACAAACTTTAGTTGTAGAGGGAAAGATCTGTTGTCATCTGGGAAACAGACGACAACTATTCATTTTGGTCCAAAATCCCCAAATACACACAATATGATAACAGTGATTTTTTCTCAAAGCTCAGTTGACAAAGCAATATCTAGAATAGTTGCAGCAACCGCATATTTTGTTTAAAAAACAGAAAATTCGGATCGGATACTTCTTATTATTTTAACAGAAAAAAGTACAAGTACAAAAGCTTTATTAACGTCGGTACATATGTATAACAGTTAGACATAAGCTGTAATGAGCTTCTGAAACCAACAAACACCAATCACACATTAAATACACAATACATAGACCAACACAAAGCATGCATTAAAACGATTCAAGCAAAGCACAAATAAAAACAGAAACCCTATAGAACATGCTGTAAGCAGATAAATAAACAAGCGGCACTATAATGATTAAATGCTTAGCACGATAAAACATTAAGACAAATAAATAAAAAGCACAAATGACTATTATAAATCAGGCAAGCCAAACTTAAAAAAATAAAATTAGCAGCAAGCATTGCAGTGGCACGATTCCCATTCCATGAGTTGATTAAATTTTCAGTTAACAAAATACCGAAGTTGCTGTTAATTTCTCCAACTTATGTCAATTCAGTGCAGATAAAATCTAAACATTTTGAAATCCATAGACTGAAATATATGTAAAGGCTGATAGAGAACAATTACCAATGGGATCTAAAAAGTACAGATATTTCTTTATTTATTTTTACTATGGTAGGATGGTTACAATCAGTACCAGTACCAGTATTATTGTCGATATCTTTGGCAACATTGATGAAAACAATGATTGATTAAAATTGATTAAAATTAAATTTGATCATTAAAACACTCTGCTACCTTGTTTTGATCGTTTATTATTTCATGCTGCTCCTATTGAATTATATCTCAACTAATATTACTGCCTTTGTTAGTTAAAAAAAATGGTTTTATAGTGGGCCAAAAATGTTTTGATTTAGGGCTACCTACATAAAAATACAGAAACAAAATAAATTCATGGAACTTCAAATTCAATGGTTAAGAGTGTTCGTGTTGCATGCAAAAAGTCATAAAAAGTATACTCAAACGCCATAAGAAAATATATGTAGAAATTGTTGTCGTTAAACCGAATTTCGTCCACAACTTAGTAAGAGGCCCTCATATTTGTAGGGGGTATATTTACATGATTTACATATAGATATTTACAATAATAATCATTATTCTAAAGACAAAATACTTATAAGCTGATTCCTGATTTACATTAATTCTAATTACTGTTGGTTTTCAGGTTATTTACATTTGTCGAAAATGGCGGATATATCAATTTCTCAACAGTTATATCAATATTTATGCGGTAAAGTTGGGACGGAAACAGTTTTTAAAGCTAGGAGAACTTTTTTCAAAGTGAATGACTGTTTAAACATAAAAAAGTCTACAAAAATTGAAACTATCTCTAGTGGTAGCAAAGCAGAGGGACTAGATCTACCAGGCAGTGATTTGGACCTTATGCTGATGGCCAAGAAACCTATAATTAAATCTAAAAGGGGTATTCTTCTAACAACAACTTATGAATTCATTTTGGATACAAGCACTAATCCTCCCGGGTATGCCTATATTGAAATTTATCCTGCTACTTTGAAACATTGTATCTTCATAAATGGCAAACAATACGAAACAGAAAACTTGTCAATTGAAAATAAGCAAATATTACTCAACACTAAATTCAAACATTTCCGAAAGCATTTAAGTTCTGAAATCCAATCATCCCTTTATGTGATACATGGCCCATGCACATCAGAATTGGATGAATCAGTTGATTATGCGTTCTGCTTCAGACTTGAAGAGTGGCCAGCGGAAGCTTTAGACTGGATACATAGGCCACGTGTACGAGATTGGCCATCAGAAACTCTTATAACCAACATTTTTCAGGAAGAAAAATCAGTATTATTGGTGCCTATTGGAAGCAAATGCGGATCGTCAGAAGACAATCCTTGTGAATGGAGAATTTCGTTTTCTGTAGCCGAAAAAATGTTGGTCCATAGCCTTAATCATACACAGATTATTTGCTATGCAATGCTAAAAATACTACTAAAACAAGTTATAGAAAAAAAATTTAAAAGCGTGTTGTGCTCATACTTTATGAAAACATTATTGTTTTGGATGGTTGAAGAAACAGGAAGTTCTTTGTGGACACCGAACAATTTGTTCAAATGCTTTCAAGCATGTATTGCAAGATTATCGTATCATGTAGAATACGAATATTTTCCTCATTATTTTATTCTACAGAACAACATGTTCGAAGGGAGGATGACGCGAGACTCAAAAAGCAAACTTTATTGCTTTTTACAAGAGATATATATTGAGGGAATAGATTTTACACTGAGAACAGAATCTTTACAGGATTTCAAAATGTTAAATATCATCAATCGGATCTTAAACGAAAATGTCATAAATTGCCACGACAAAGACAAAGCAATTTATCCTCTTTTACAATATCTACGGTCACCAAGATCATTGACTAGAATTTACTACTATCTAACTAAATGTAAATCTGTCATGGTTAAAACTTTACTCTTTCTACAATTTGTGGCATGTTGTCAAAACAAGGCTATCGAAACAAAATATAATTTTCACAAATCAAATAAAAACTATTATAAAAAATACAAATCATTGGTACCGTATTTTGTATTTGGAACAAAATCAGATCTAAATGGATGGCTCCCATTGGCGGCCTTCTTTTATCAGAACAAGCATTTTTGCAACGCATTGAAAATTTCAACCTTCGTTTGCTCTGAGATGCCAAAAAGAATAAATATCATAGATGGTCATCAAATGCGATTCTGTTCTAATACACAAACTTACCAATATATATTTTGTGAAGGAAGTTCCCTTTTGCAACGAATTAAATCACTGTGTGTTATTCCAGTGACAACTGTTATCGAAGCAGGCACAGTGTTCGATAACTGTGATTTAAATATTGATATGCTGTTATTTCAATGTTGTATATTTGACGAGTCACTAAGCAAATTTGGACATTTTATGAATTTTATGTGCCTGCATCATTTACATGACAAACAAAAGGAAATGAGAGCGCTGCATGATTTACAACATGCAGTTGACAATGTTTCAGTACCACAATTGCAGCAATTTGGTAATTATCTTTTACTGAATATAGCCTACAGAAAAGCAAATATACCAAAGCCTCATAGAAATAATGTAGATTTTTTGGAAGGTCTCAAAGAATTTTTTCATATACCAGGTTTTGGCAGTTTGGTAGAAAAACTATGTAGAAAATTGATTCCTGAAATATTAGATACAATATGAAAAATGAATACTTCAGAGAGAAGTAAGCTTAAGGTAATTGGGGTGTCTTGGTTTCTTACATTTCTAAAATTTGTACAATGAAACTTTGAGCAATATGCTATGAAAATATGCAAAGAAATTTGGGGGTCAGGATAAGTCAAAAAGATACAGAGTTCTAAAGATTGGTTAAATTTGGTGTTTTCGCACTATATTAATAATAGAATTATATAGGAAATAGCTCTATACCACAAGTCAAGGCAAATTTGTTCTACAAGCAGGCATACAATTTTTCCAAACTTTATTTATTGGTACTATATAGAACTTCAATTAAAAAACATAAAAAGATAAGTCATGGACCTTTTGAAAAAGTTATTTCATGGAACCCGAACAATTTGTTAGTTTTTCAAGAAAGGGAGATAACTAAATTAAAGTAATTTGGGACCCCGAAATAAAAAAAAACATATTTTTTTTAAATGATAATAAATGTGTTTTGTTAAAATGCTTTTGACAAAATAAAAAAAGAATGGGATTAAGTACCTTATATATTTTCAACAAATTTGACATATTCCATGGTATTTCAGTCAGTATAGAATTATCTCCCTTTGATAAAAAGTTTTGAATTTTTGGCAAATTTATAATATTATTTGAACAAACTTCATACTTATTGTTCATTTTCATTTAAAATTATAGTTAAAGACATGCAAAATCATTTAGACAAAATTTTCATTGAACTATTGATTTTTTGCTTAGATGTGCAAATAAGATGCTTAGTTTTAGACACCCTAAGTACCTTACCAATATAATATGTGAAACCAAGATGTATGATAAAAAGTGGACACAAACAGTTGTGACAATTCAGTGATTCTGTACGATTGCTTTATACCTGCACTTTTGAAAGCTGAGCTCTTCAAACCCTAATGAATTTAGTTGTTTATATTCTAATTGTGATCTTATCCTTATTTATAAATATTTCAGCAAGCATTTTTGAGTTAAAATATTTTCCAATCCACATTTGCTAAAATGCACATACATCAAATAGATCTTTAATCTTAATGAAATTGGTTTTTTATTATGTGTAATTTAATGTTATCTATATTTTTCAATGGAAGTTTCAGCTGGTTGGACAAACTGGATTTCTGCTCGTGTATTTTACAAAAAGGATACATGTTCAATGAACAGATGAAGATATGATATAAATGTACATAGTATAAATCCTTAAAAATAAATAGTATAACATTGTAAGGATGATATAATAAAATAGTGCTTTTGTTTTTGCCTTTAAAATTTAAGTCACTATGAGGCCTTCAACAATTCGCAAACACTTTTACCTCAAAGTTAGTTCAAGACAGTCCTAGAGCTGGCTTGAGAGGAAATCACTTGCTAAGTGTCTAACAACGCTAAATCTATGTAACTTTTGGCCAAGAACACAAAAAGGCAACACACATTTAATCTGGCAAAGTACTGTTACAAACATTGTCATACGTAGCCAGACAAAGGGACCAAAACTTAATAAAACATATTTACGACCTGATGGCACTGTTTGTATGGAAACTTGGCAAATAACTTCAATAAAGGCTAATATTATCACGACAAGGATTTGTTTTGTAATAATACATATTTATAAAACTACAGATATATTCATTTTTCAAATAGAATGTTTTTTTTGTTTTTTTACATAAGCTTACAAAAAACAGGAAAACAGCAAACACCTACAATGGCCAAGAACTACGATCACATGCCACAATCCACAAGCAAACTGCACCAGAAAAACAATAATAAAAACAAGAGACAAACATAAATACCGATAGGAACTCGGGATAGCCGGACTTGGTACCGGCACCAGCAAAAGCCAGTGGTAGGGTTAAACCGGTTTATGGGTACCCAAACCTCCCCTTTTCTCTATCCCGTTTCCCTATAGTATCATAAACATGCGAATAAAACCCAATTCAGGTAGACTACTAACNCAATGACCACTATCTTGGAACAGAAAAAGCATAAGACAAAACGTAATTTTGAAAGAAGGGTCAAAGAGTGCTCGCCGCTAAACTGCCGGCTAGCTCATGGAATCTAGTCTGCTGGTAAAACACTGTTGCACTACCGAAGAAAAATCAAACTCAAAACTCCCCGAAGGGTTTAGTAAAGAGTCTTCATGTATTTCAGCAGACATCGGCAGTATCAGTGAGAGGCCAGTATATATGTTAAGTCTTCAGGTCACTAGAATCCAAAGCCAATTTAACGGATTTGTTCAGAATATCTCGTCGATATCCACTATTACATAAAGAATGTAAGTTACGTCCCGGTTTTTCTGGATTATTTATCAGTTTTTGACATTTTTTAACAACATTTCTATAAAATCGAGGATGAGAAATGCCCTTTGTTATTAGCTGTTTGCGAGTCACGTCATATCTAGATATCAAATGTTCATATCTTCTGTAAAACTTCTTAAAAGTATTTAATAATTTATGAAATCTATAAACTTGTTGTAAAAGTTTGGATGTGAGAGTAAGGTTACGCTCATTAAAATCATCAAGGGTGGAACAAATGCGAGCGAATCGTACAAGTTGGGATATATACACCCAGTATTAGTATTAGTATTAGCTTGTATTAGTCGGCTTGAAAAATTCTCGAACACCCCTGTTCATCGAGGCATTTTTGATTAGTTACGAAGTAGCAGATGCCAGGGACGTTTACTTTAGAGAGTATCTCTTCAATAAATGTATTTACCTTATAATGCAGGGTTACATTTAAAAGAATAATACAGCGAAAAGCTAAACCAAATGGATAAGCACAAACAATTACTTAATGCTTATTTGTATATTGTTGTGTAAAGACAAGATATCTTTGATTTGAAAAGGAAATAATTCAATATATGAAGAAATAAAGGGATATAGAGTGAATGTACATGGGACAAAATCCCTATAATTACATGATAAGATTAAGCAAATGGAACAACGCTTTCATCGTTGATCCTCATCTTATGTCACCAAGAGGCCTTCAACAATATAACGGAAAACATATAGAACGATTATCAGATTTGTTACATTTTACTTTTCTATTTTATCTCACTTGATACGGAAGGTAAGTGTCAGCTATAGTCTTCACTTCAGGTCTGTCGACTTTTATTCAATCCGTTAGTTTTTACAATTTTAATCGTTATTTCCCAATGACATTTTAAAAAGCTTTTTCGTTTTTTTACTATCAAATCCGAAAAATCATAACCAGCAGCATCAAGACACCAGAATGAAGACTAGAAAGTCATTTCCGAAGATTGCTCATTAAATTCAGAATTAAAAAATATTTGATCGCAAGAGCAATGCATAGTTCAACATAGTACTATTGACAATATTTATAATTTGATTATCTTCTCTGAAACCGACCTACCATATGAAATATCAATTCAAATTCTGACAATACTACGCTTATTAGAAGAACTCAACAAAGTTTCTGCTTACACACACACACACACATAACTTTTTTTTTCTTTGAATTGTTTGATGCCTAATTTGTGTCATTTGGATCTTTTGTATGTGAAATGCTTTAAACTTTATTTGAATTTGCTACTTTTCCTCTTAAATGCACATATTATGATACTTCAATAATACTGTTTGCTTTCTTGAAACAACGATGTTACAATACCAAAGCAACTAATTATAAAGTCCAGAGACAACTCATAACTGGGAATACAGAAAATGAGATAAATAACAAAATTACCGACCGGAATTGTCAGGAGCGAAATTTAAATAGACAAAGCAGGCGGAAATTTACCGGAAAATTTTGAACCACATTGTTCCTGACTTGATATATGTATTTCAAAAGAAATGGTGGGTTAAACTGGTTTTAGGGCGCACCAAACCTCCTCTTCCATTTCGGCAGTGTCGGGCAGGTAATAAAACAGTGAAATGTTTATCCCATTGCTAAGTAAAAATGAGCTTGTGAAAGATCTGTTGGGTTGCTGATTGGTAAATGTAATTTTCAAACGCCAAGACCAAAACCATTAAAATCCCTCTAACCCTCAAACAAGACCAAGGTGAAAGTTTGAAAGCCACACATTTATATCATTTGTATTTAGTTATTTATATCACAACGGCAAATCTGTATCAAAAACATCATCGACAAAGACAAAATTAAAAATAATAGTGTGATATACAAGACAACACAGAAAACAAAAGCACCAAAAAAATGTCTACCGCAATGGTTCTGACTTGGTTCAGACATTTTAAAAGAAATGGTGCGTTAAAGTGTGGGTTTTAAAAAACGCTGAACAATATCATATTTCTAGAATTCGCTATATAGTTCTTTGTTAATTTGCTGACAAAAATTCGTAGTTGGCCATGCTTTAATAGCAGAATAACAGAAAGAATGATGGGCGACATATCACTGTTATTATATTTTTGGATCAATGGCACCTTGAAAACATCTCAAAATAAACAAAACATGTCTGATTTTTACTTTTGATATGACTCGATCTATTTTAATTTCAATGTTAAAAGTATGTTCCCCGCTAGCGGCCATCTTGGATTAAGCGTGGACCTGTAAAACAATTTTTTGCAGGTGGCCTACCTAGAAACTATTGTGGCCATGTTTGGTTCAAATTGGCTCAGCAGTTTCAGAGGACAAGATCTTTGAATGTGTTTTCCAATAGAGTCCAATGTTAAAACTATGATCCCAGCTGTTGGATAAAGCCCGGATCTGAAAAACAACGTTTTTATTGCAGGGGACCATCTAAGGACAATTGTGGGCAAGTTTGGTTTTAATTGGCCCAGTAGTTTAAGAGAAGAAAATCTTTGAATGTGTTTTCCCACAGGGTCCAATGTTAAAACCATGATCCCCGCTGGCGACATCTTGGATATAGCGCGGACTTGAAAAACAACTTTTTAGCAGAATTCAATCTAAGGACTATTGTGGCCAATTTTGGTTCCAATTGGCTCAGTAGTTTCAGAGGAGAAGATCTTTTAATGTGTTTTCCAATAGGGTCCAATGTTAAAACTATGATCCCGCTGGCGGCAATGTTGGATAAAGCCCGGATCTGAAAAACAACTTAATTGCAGGGGACCATCCATCTAGGGCAAGTTTGGTTTAAGAGGAGAATATCTTTGAATATGTTTTCCCTTAGGGTGCAATGTTAAAACTATGTTTTTTTATCTTATTTATTTTTTTGTACATTCATTTGTAAGACCTACTTTCAAAGGAATACAGACAAATCAGTTTATAATGGTCCTCATTCATACAATTTGTTGAAAAACGTACCCCGTAGCAAAATGGATACGTGGATATAGCGTTGTTATACATTTAACAAGCGAATTCCGCTCAAACCGGTGCTAGGGGCCGTTTTGAACTTGCAATTAGGTAAGAGTGTTTGCTCTTTGTTGAAGGCCTCATGGTGACTCATGGTGACTCCAAGATGAAGAACAGTAATGTACGTTTACTCTATATCCCTTAATGTGTTCATTCGATTGTCAATAAAACTTTAAGCATTTTCATCTCTCCACAGTCAGTGCATTTCTTGTTAAACTCAATGTGGTTCTTAACGAAATATGCTTTACTTTTTTTCGGGGGGAGGGGTTATTTGGTGCAGAAGCATTAATATTTCAGTAAGGTCGTAAATAACTTCTAAAGTATATTATGAGGAAATGTTGTGTAAAGGGTAGAAAAAAAAACAATAGAGGATAATGTTCGAGGGCAGCTATTCAAGATTTTTGAAATTTTTAAGAATCTACATCTGATTCGAGCCTCTTGTAAAGTAAGTGAGAACCGAACCGCTAGACTAAAAACGAATCATACAAAAATAATGGCAACATCAATACCCGTCTCCATGACAAGACAGTCTAAATAGAGTTTCTTACAAAAACACAATATTTTTAAGAGTTTTACCTGAAGGTATAATGCATATTTTCGGATATGGTCAACGTTGAAAATCAAGAGTATGGTTAAATATACTGGGTTTTCATTTATGATTTCAACAATTAATGACTTATCGACCTGATCCAGTCTGACAATGTCTATCCATCTTCATTATATTTCTTCTTCTACATTGTGGCATATTCCTTACTGAATGGATAAAAAATACCTGACGTTATAGATCCAAGTCATTTGCTTTGGTTCACTGATATTGGAACATTTATACAGGAGATCTCTTAAAAGACATTTCGAGAAATCAGATACTGAATTGTTCTGGCATGTGTAATAATAATATAATCATATATAGGATTTAGAGGTAGTGATCGCAACCGTTTTGAGGATAATTTATCCCTATGTTTAAGGGTTAGATCTCCATCGATTTCAAGATATTTTCCATTCTTGAAATATTAGGGATGCAGCTCCATCCAGGGGAACTTTGTATGTATCAATCTACTCATCTTGTCATGAATAAGACAAGGGGGAAGACTACTGTTTTCAAGATAAAATACCATTCTAAAATGGTTGGTGACAGAGCGCCAACCCAAGAGACTTCTGGTATGCATCAATTTATTCATCACCTCATGAGTAATAAGAATATATATGGGTGACAGGTGTGGATCTAAACAGTTTTCAAGATAATTTATTAAATGTTTTAAATGTTCTGGACAGAACACTACTCCAGGGGACTTCTAATATGTATTAATTCATCTTATCATTTGATTTAATATCTAACTTTTTGTAAATTTTGTTGAAAACTAAGGCGTATCTCCCTCAGGCAGAACTCTGTCCTTAGCTGATTTTGGCTTTACATTTGTTTTCACCATTCAATATCGACTTTGTGATATAATTATGGCAAAACAAGTTAGAATTTATGATTCAATTTAATTTGAGGTAAACATTTCTGTATAAATCTCTACAGAACGTTTTGTGGATTCCCTTCCTTATAATGTTATTTAGGATGATGTCTTAAACTTTAGATTGATTCTACAATAATGTCATTATCTCAATATCTGTGAAGACGTGGAAATTTTTGTCCCTCTTATCTAGAATGTTATTCAGTTTAATCACCACCCTTTCTAAAAAGTTTTCATGAAAATTTAAGGCAGAACCATTTTCCACTGAAGTGTGTTATTAAATGTTCTGTAAGAGAGAGACAAAGAAGCATGGGCTTGTTAATTATAAAACAGCAAAGTTCTATAAGGCATATATGTTGTTTTTTTGTTTTTAGGGGTTTTTTTTATTTTTCTGGGGGGGGGATGTTTGATTGCATGTATTATTTTTTCAATTATTATTTGTGTTTTTTTTGTTTTTGTTTTTTTTTTAATTTGTTCTTCTAGGGGGCGAACTAGCGACTCACAGACCGGCAGTCAGCAAGTGGTGTTTCGACTTGATTAATTATATTCTTTAGTCAAGTGGCCATGATATATTTTTGTAAATAGAGTAACATTGATATTTTCGTCGGTCACTGTGGATAAAATGATATGAATATATGATTATGATTTAATTTAAGCACTCTGATTGGTTCAATCAACACTTTTTGGTACATCTCGGTAAATCATGAACATCTTGGCGCAAAATCTAACAACAGATGTCCATCCTTTTGAGAAACCTTCAGTGTGTACATTACCAGAATGAGGTAACATCCCGACAGTTTATTTAAGTCATTTCTTCTGATTGTTTTAATATTTTAGCAAATCATGTTTGATCAATTCATTTATCAGGCTAAAAGCATAATTTGGTCCTCTGGAAAGTTCGTTAGCATTGATGACAAATTAACATTCGATTCCTCCAATCATAATGAAATGAAAAAAATTTTGACTAGAAAGACCTACTGAATAGGCCATGGACAAAAATTACTTGCTTTGCACCCCCCACCCCAACCCNCCCCCCCCCCCCCCCCCCCCCCCCCCCCCACTTCCAATCCAGACCAATTTGTTAAGTCCTCCTATGTCACCTCTTCAAAAAAAAACATGTTAACATGAACATTAATTGCTCGCAAAGACAGAAGGAGGCCAATTTTCTAGTATATCACTTAAAATTTTGATATCCTCGTTTTCACTAAAATTTCAACTTTGTAGTTCCTTAATTATCTATAGATGGATTAAATATACAAATTCATTGTATCCAATGAATGCTAATCGTATCTCTACAATGAATATGAGTTTAGGGACTTTAAGCTTTTTTATCGTTTGGTTATACAACAAATGTACGCCTCCAACTGCATTAATGGGGGAAAAGACGATTTTCTTACTTTAAATGCTTTCAGATAATGTTTTATTTGAATTTGGGTATAGATTTCACTATAACTGACATATAGAAAAGCTTTACAGTAGAATTTAACTGTTCAAGTGAGCTTTGTTTGGCCGTTCTATCCGCAAAAAAAGTGTACAAAAAGGGAATTTTCAGTTTTCTAGAATTTCCTCTGAATTGTTGTTCAGATTAAGATTTCTTATAGAATTTAAATATAACTTCAAAATATGGATCTCATATGGTTACAGCGTGCCTGAGCTTTAAGAAGAACACGATTTTAAACGTTAGAGACAACATATAGACTAGCAAAATGCAGGATTACAGTATATATCCGTAAATAAAAACACAACTTATTTAATTTTATTTTGCTTGAAAAGCTACAAATTTGCGTTAAGTATGAAATGTGACTTCAAGGAAATGTCAAGTTTACTTAAATCTTTGAGGGTTAGGGTTTTTTTTTTGCATCACACTGAACACTTCATGTACATTTATACACTGCGGGAAAAGAGGGAAAAGCATAGCTGAGACCAACGTAACCGCAAGTCAACAGATATATGTTTCATACTTACTATGAGGTATGAGCATATAGGTATGGTGACGTCAAGATGAAGAACAACAATAAAAGCGTTGTTCCTTTGCTTGTTTTTTACCATGTATTTGTAGAGACTTTGTCTCATGTGCATTTACTCCATATCCTTTTATTCAACATTTACGACTGGAGTTTATCCCTCCTGCAGTGTGGAGTCCGTAAAAAGATTCCCCGTGTGAGAGATGTATACTCTCTATATATTCCGTTATGGGGTATTGTAATAAAACAAGACTGACTGGGCGGAGTATACCTTAAACTATGAACTAGGGTAAATCTACCTTTTCAGTGTAGTGCCAGCATTAGGTGTTAAAAGATTACAATCAAACTAATCATTAATGGTCATGTAGTCATTTGTATAGTGAACACTTTTCAAAAACAAGTAGTTTGTAATTTGTATGCCCAAAGATATAAATCAGGAACATTCACCAATCAAACAATTATTGATATATTTAAAAGATCACCCTGCATTTGGTCTATTGTACCTATTGATGTTTTGGAATGATCAAATCCTGAATGACAAGTAACTCCGCCCAGTCAACCTAAACTTTTCTTACAATACTTGTGCGTGAGAGAATTTCTCATATGGATTAACTATTCATACCTTCAAATTTTGGCATTTATTTTTGTAATTTCGAAATGTAATTCTGACCACCTGTTAAAAATGCCCACATATCACTATTTTATAACGCCAAGTTTTCTTACATTCGACTTGGTGAGTTCCCTGTGTTTGCCTATATGTCGTAATCGTCCACTAGCTTAAGACACTAGTGCTTTTGTCGGGCAAAGGATTGCAGTGATTGTAAGAGCACTTGCCAGTTTAATTAATGTTTGTTGACAATCCCGCACCCATGACCAGTGAAGACATGGATGTAGCATTGCTCGACAATTAGCAAAGAATATCGCTCAAACCGGTACTAGGGACCGTCTTGCACTTACTATGAGGTATGAGCAAAGCTCATTGTTGAAGGCCTCATGGTGACTTCAAGATGAAGAACAACAATAAATGCGTTGTTCCTTTGCTTGTTTTTACCATGTATTTGTAGAGACTTTGTATCATGTGTATTTACTCAATATCCTTTCATTCACCATAGACAAATTCAATAATTCAACTTCGAACTTGGAATTTCATTACATGTAAATTCTGAAATGCATAAAATTTCTATTTTCACAAATATCGGGCAAAATATTAACTTTTACACATATTTTGGTAGTAAAAATTGCATTTTACGATACATTTAATGCCTCTTTAAGAAAAAAACAAATCATAAGTATGGTTTGTTCATTGTGTGAACACAGGCAAACTCTATGGATTTTTACTCATCATGTTGTTGGAGTAGGGGTATTTTGAGTCACGTTGAGCAATCCTTGTTTTAAGACAACTTATGCAATGCTAAGCATGCTTGCGGATATTTATTCCAAATTTGACATGTTTAAGGATTAAACAGTAAACTTTGAGAAATCTGTCTTGCAATATTGTTATATACAACACGCATTTCGTGTGTTCTGACTATTTTATGCGAAAATTTGTTGGGGTAGGGGTAAGTTTTATGGATGTGGAAAGTTTGTATTACTAAAAAGATGCTATTTTTGCACTTATTGTGAAGACGATATAATGAACTTTCATTTAATACCCACATTTAATGACGGTGAACTACTCATACAAAAGATGAGGCAAATGAAGGACAAAACTAAGGCGAAAATGAAAATATTCAAAGATCTCATTTATAGGTATATTTAAAAGTGATATCTTGATTGTTTAAATCAAAATATTTCAGATGACCTTTGTTCTGTGTAGTCATTTATGGCATATACCCAAAATTTACCTGAAACTCTTCAAATGTCCATCATTTAAGGAAAATCTCAGAAGGTCGTATGACAGTGCTTCCATGGCAGATAATATATCGGTAACATGATGCCAAAACTTTCAGAGAAGGCTTGACTGGCGTTATAATACCAATCATTCACCGAACATCTGAACATGGCAACATCTGCACAGTTACCACAAGGTTACAGATTTCCTGAATTGTTAAACACATTTAAGAAGCTTTAAAGAGGATATGAACATATGATATCTTAGTATTTAGTGATTCGCAAACAGCTTATTACTAAGATTATATAACAAAATACCGAAGTTACTGTTAATTGATTTTCTGCATATGCGCATTTCGACAACTTATGTCTCATCAGTGCAGATAAAACCAAAACATCCTCGTTTTTACGATGTTTTACAATGTTGTGAAAAAACGTCACAAATCCATAAAAAAATAATTAAAAAAACTGGGACGTAACTTTACATTTTTTAAGTAATAGGGGATATTGACATGATATTCTGCATTATTCCTTTAAATTTGCCTTAGGCTCCAATCACGTGAAGATTTTCCGGAAACTGGCCTCTCACTGATTCTGCCGATATCTACTGAAACCAATGATGATACTTTACCAAACCCTTCGGGAAGTTTTGAATTTGATTTTTCTTCCGTAATGCGACAGTGCTTTTCCAGCAGACTACGCTTCTTGAGTTAACCGGCACTTTAGCAGCGAGCACTCGTTGAGCATCTTTTTAAATTACGTTTTGTCTTATTCTTTCCTTTTCAAGGTTGCGGTGTTGGAGTAAGATGTCTACCTGTCCTGGATTTTATTTGTTTTTATCATGCTATAGGGAATTGGAATAGAGAAAGTGGCGGTTTCGGTACCCACAAATCAGTTTAATCCTACCACTAGCTATTGCTAGTGCCGGTACTAAGTCCCTCTATCCCGAAGTCCAATCGTTGTCTACGTTTGTCTTCAGTCTTTAATTGTTTTTTTTTTTTCTGGTAGATTCAGTTCCGTGGTAGATTTAGTTCCGTGGTAGATTTTGCCATTTTATTGTTAAGTTTCGGCCATTGAAGGTGTTTCCCGTTATCTTCTGCATGATTCACAACACTCGAAAATCTTAATCAAGTTCATTAAATGGTGAATTTCCATAAGACAAAATTTCTACAAATACATGGTAAAAAATACATGGTAAAAACAAGCAAAGGAACAACGATTTTATTGTTGTTCTTCATCTTAAACTCTTTCTACATGGATAACTTTCCTGGAGTTTACTTCAAGCAGCTTTTTGATTTTCTTAAAAATATCTTGACAATTATACCAAGTATCATATCCTAGCAATGAGTTAATTTTTAGTCTGATAAGAAATGCTTATCGGCCCTTTAGTAGGGCATGCGGATGACAAACAATCCGATGCCTGGACATACATCCCCTCATTTATGAAACTATTAAACTTCACATGCGATGAGGGTCATTCAAACAAATTGGTGGACATTATTTCATGATAAGAAAATTATATCGTGATATCCACCGTAAATCTGCTGCAATGATGACATCAAATTATGGGTTATACAAATTTGTTTTTGAATTGATGTAGAAAGGATACCAGGAAACACTTACAATAAAGCTACAAAACTTTTGCAATCAGCAATAGGCCCTTAAGTAGCGAATTCATTCGTGCCATATGCATTTACGTCTGTTTTTCGAGGAATAAGGGTCATATGGATAGTTTCATTGATATTTTTAATGCTTTCAAAAAAGTAGATTGTACTATTCTGACTTATAAAATATGCATTTCATATGTTTGGGTTGGTGCTGCTGATGAGGAATTAATTTCCGAAAAGGCCATACAGCTTATTAAAATCAATTTCAGTTGGAATTAACATATATGTTATCGTCTCATGATCATTTACTACATATCCTTTCGTAAAATATTGATATTAATAACTCAAAAACCCTTAATAACACTTGATATTAGTTACACCTTGTTTAAATTTTGATAAAAAAAAAAAGTATTGTGGGAGAAGTTTTACTGCACTTTGATTTACGAGGGATGACAACTCATTTTTCCTTTTCTATAGAAAGTTAAGAGATGCAAAATTATTCCTTACGACATTGTCCAGATTTTCAATTTCTTATCATAAAGTCAACATTAAAAGCTAAATTGTAATTGTTATACACTTGGATCACAAAATCTCGAATTTGCTGTAAATAACGTTTTTGGATTGATAAGGTAAAATACTCTCATATTTATCAATAAATAATATCATAAACTGATATAGATTATTTATAAAAAAAATGTGAATGATTAGAGATCTCCATTTATTTTCATTCCAAAAAACATAAATTACCCCAGAAAGTCTTCACTAAAGATTTTATAGTTTGCTGCAGAAATGAATCATTAATTATGAACTACCGCTGATGAAGGCTTATACAACCGAAATTATTTGGAAGTTGATTTTAAAGGTGTGGTTGCAACCACACATTTTATTTACACTTTAACATAAGGAAATGGGAAACATATTGAAAGTCAAAATTAAAATTCTGAAGCCATTAACATTGTATGTAATGATAGCTATCTTATTTTCCATTAAATTTTCTTAGACTCTCTTTAAATCTTGATCTACACATTTCGACCCTAGCATTTCTCTCTTATCCCCGACAAATTCGTCTTATTTTTTGTTTTAAATTTACATCTCTTTGGGAAGTCTTAGATGGATATCCTAGCACTTCTTATAAATTGTGATTCTTTTATTCCCCAAGCATGTTACTTCAAAGGAATGTGAAATTCATAATTGGAATCGAACTGAAGTCCTTGATTTTGCCAGTATTGCATTTTATAGCCATCATTTTTGTAAATTTTGAGACACTAACCATGAGTGACAATGCATTGTAGAGTTTTTTTGCTTTTTGTTTTTTCACGCTGACAGTAAGATCTGAATGACCATGTGGTATAAAGTGACAGTAAAGACTGCTAATATGTTGCATATAACTGTGTTCAGATTGACTTTTGCTGTGACTAACTATTTAGTTGAGTTACAACGACTCTAATTCTATTTTGGAATATTAAATTGTTTTATAATTTTGATTTTTTATTGAGGTCTTTGAGATTTGACTACTTTATATTAATGTATTATGAATGTGCTGTGAACATTTTATATTTCAAATGCAAAAATAACCTAATAACCTACATTATATACTGCATTTTTTGCCTTACTGTCTGAAATGTATTAAGAGGATATTTAAGCAATAACATTACATTATTTGAATACCCGAGGGTGTCAATCGTAGATTTGACTGTTAAAATGCAGTTTACAGGCGACGCATAGCGGAGCCTGTAAACGGATATTTTGACCGTCAAATCAAGATTGACGCCCTCGGGTATTCAAATAATGTACTGTTATTGCGATTGTAATGCAATTAAAAACCATTAATCGATTTCACGTTTTATTTTTAACTTATGTATTTGTAATCATACAAAGAACCAGGCTAAATAGGGAACCTACCATGTCCCAGGTGTGTAGATGGTGGAATTGATGGTCAGTTCTGACCAATCAAAACTTTCGTTATATAAATGTTGCATTGGAATTCTTTGTGATATATTCCGATATTCGAACGATTGAAGGGTTTATGATAAATGGTAAACCAAAACAGCTAAGGATAGAGCTATGGAAAAGGGGAAATACTCCGTAGTTTTAATCAAAATTTTCTAAAATCTATATCCTAGAAGTTTTCAGATAGAATCGGATTTCAGGTCAGCGCCGATGTACTGACCACTGGGTTTGTGAATATGCTCGGGATTTAACGACCCAACAGCAGATGCATCGGGTAAGGTGCTAAATTACTTAAATCTCTTAGATCTCATATGTCATTTTTGTCAAACACGTGATTAGTAAAAGTTGCTCTAATGCGACTGGAACAAAAAATACGAGTAAATAATACCAAGATACCGAAGTAATTGTAAATTTAGTTTAAACAGATTCCGATACCTCAATAAAAACAAAATAAAACTGTGATTGACAAATCTAGCTTTTGAATTTTAACATTTTTGTTTACATTTTACATCCTTTGCTAAGCAATTTATTTCTACTCAGAGAACAGACCTACAAAACTTTGACGTTGTGTAAAGAATTCCGCACCTGTTGTGAATAAAAAAAAATCATAAAATGCATTCAAGTAAGTGTTGCGTTCATCTTTTATGTAAAATATACTTAGGATTTGGACGTTAGTTAAACACAAATATTCCAAATAACTTAATAAAACTGAGTAATCAACTAAATTACTAACCGTAAAATACAAAAAAATTGAGGGTTCACCCTTTTGGTTATTGCTTTGATACTCGTTTGACAATGAATACGTTCCAATAGTCCTCATAGCAGTGGGTTTTTCTTTAATCTTAATTAAAAAGTGAATATTGAAGTAAGATCAAGGGTGAAATCATCTTCCTATTTAAAACTACCTTCAAATTTGTAAGACATTTATTAATATGATAAAAAGTTCAATTATTATTGATAGTCTTGAGTAACCACACAAAATGGTTGAATGTACAAAATGTTTGTTTAATGTATAATACTAAATTTTTGTTTTCAGGTTATATAAGTCGAAATGAGGACAGTTATTTAAGTTGAGTGCACTCGACAAGAAAATAAAAAAAAATATTGGCCAACACTAAATTTAAACATTTCAAAATTTTATGAATGACCCTTTACAACTACCAAATTTCTTTGAAGCACATGGTCCGAGTACTGCTATTTTTAATGAATCGGTTGATGATGTATTATGTTTTAGACTTGATGAGTGGCTAGCTGTAGCTTTATGCTGGCTATATAGAGCTCGTTCGCAAGAGTGGCCTCCAGAAAATTTAATAAACAACATTTTTAGGAAGAGAAATCAGCCTAGTTGTGCCTAATGCCAGCAAGTTTGGATCTTCAGAAGACAATTTTTCTGAATGGAGAATATCATTTTCTGTAGCAGAATAAATGTTGGTCCATAACTTTAATCATATACAGATTCATTGTTATGCAATGCTGAAAATACTACTGAAACAAGTAATTGAAAAGCATCACAAAAACTTATTGTGCTCATATTTCATGAAAACTTTATTATTTTGGTTGACTAAAGAAACAGGAATTTCAATTTGGACTCCTTTCAATTTTTTCAGTGCCTTCGGGCATGTATTGCAAGACTATTATACCACATAAAATGCGAATGCTTTCCAAATTATTTTATTTTCGAAGGAAAATTTTCTGGAGATTCAAAATCGGAATTACACTGTCTTCTTTACAATATCTATTGTGAAGGGATAAATTTTACACTAAGAACAACATCCTTACAAGATTTCATAATGTTAAAAAATTGCAAGCAGATCTTAAAGAAAACTCCTATAAAATACGATGAAAAAGACAAAGCAATATTCCCTCTTCTTCAATATATGCTTGGATATTCTCCTATATCTTCAAGACAAATGACAACAATATACTATTATCTGGCCAGATGTAAATTCATTTTGGTACAACATTTATTATATATATGCTTTGTAACACGTTGTCTTGAGATAGCCGTTTCAACAAAGTATGAATAAAAATGAATTTTGTCATCGAAAATATAATTTATTGTTGATTATTTTGTGTTAGGCTCCAATATGGATCTAAATGGATGGCTCTCATTGGCCGCATTCTTTTATAAACGCAAGCAATTCAGAGACGCAATAAAAATGGTAAATTTTATTTTTCCTGAGATGTTCCAAACGAAAAACGTTATACAGTGCCCATGCATTCAATTCTAAAAAGGAAAATTACAACTTTACAAATAAAGTGATATGTATTAAGTGTACATGGAAAATTCCAGTACTGAATAGTATGGTAGAATGGTTGTCTACAAAATGGAAACAATTTATGTAACTTTTAATTAAATTCAAATAGAAAACTGAAGTAAATTCAAATTTGAATGATGTTTGGTACAACACTGGATATTCACAAATTAATATTATGTAGTGGTTCTTTGTTGAAAAACATTTTGATTTTGCTCCCCATTTTTTAACCGGAATTAATATCATCAGAAAATGTCCAAATGCAATCTTGAGTGTATCTGTTACAAATCTAATCAAACAATCATTTAATCTTTAAATCGGATGTTACTTAGAATGATCAAATCTTAAGTAATGGGAATCCCCGCCAAATCTTGTAAAACAGTATATGGTATATAGTGGCGGGACCTTTCAAGCACAAACTTTACATAAATTCCTTTGAACTTTACTCAGTTTATGAATAAGTCGGCCGCGTACATGTATACACACAAATAAAATCTCTAAAATTACCTTTATACCTGAATTTTCAGTGTGTACAAATTGCAATTTCGACAACTTATCACGGTCTGTTATGAAAATACACACTTGACTATAGCATTCAAATAAAAAAACACTTACAATGTGAAATCCCACACAACTCCAGACACCGGATGCTCCGAAATGGTAAGCAAGTCCTGTATCAAATTTGTCACACGATTTTTATGAGCTTTTTTAAAAGTTAGAACTGGGAAAAACGGAGCTGTCTTTTTAAAGTTGCTCAAAAAATAATACTCTGCAAGATTTATTACTTTACTCTAGTGTGGAATCATAATTGAAAACCTTTGTTTTAGAATGCACAACCATTGCCTGAATATATTACAAATACATACATGTTATAAAATAGATCATTCAATAGGGTATGTTACAATAGGAGATGCTAACTCTACCGATACACCTGATCTCACCCATGGTTTTTTATTGGGTCCGTGTTGTTCATCTGTATGTGTGTCTTCATTTTTATTTTTTGTCCCGTACTCAAGTGGGGTCCTTGTTTCTTAGTGTGTCTGATTTTGCCATTGTCCACGGATTGTTCGTTCTTTTGATTGACGGTTCTGTTCTCACTTACTTTAGACATAATTAACCCGAAAATTACAAAACTTATGAAGAACGTACAGGTGTATTTTGCTATAAAAATCAATGGGATTTGCTCTTAATTATCCCGGAAGTTGTAAAACTTTAAAAAGACTTATATACCCTTTAATGTCGTACATTTATGCAGATAACTAGATATCGAATTTACTGTGAATTTTGTTTCTGCATATGCGCATTCCGACAACTTACAAATGTGTGTCTCATCAGTGCAGCTATTCATATCTTAACCTTATCAATGTCTATATCAATTTACAGACATGCATAAACATAAGCAATAAGATCAATAAAGGAAAATTACACAAAAGAAAGCAAATAATTATAACAAACAGTGGCCTATATTACAAACCGGAAACTAATATGTCCATTATAATAAAATTAAATAAAGCAGTGTTTAATGGTTATTCATAGTCAGTTTACAAAGTTTCGTTGAAAATATTTGTAATCAAATGATTATGACAATAGATTTATTTATGTTGGTAGGCAATCTATAAAAACTGTTATGTTCTAGTATCCCTGGCATAGACAGTTTAGTCAGTAATTTTTTTTCATAAAACTTTTAGTTCATTTTAGCATTCACATGTTTTTTTCCTTTTTATACATTACATTTATTTCATTTTGGTTTCCTATTTCGCTTTTAAGTTATTATCAATTTTTGTGAGCTAGAGCTTACTGAGTACTAAATTCGCTGCAATATTTGATTTCTCGAGTGCTCTAACAAAAAAAATATTTATAAAAACCAATTACTTTTTAAACATAGCATGACTAGGTGCGAAAACCGGAAGCTCTTTACGATCAGTCATTTTTGGAAAAAAAACTGAAGTTTCGATCCAAACTGTGACTTAATATTCTTTTTTACTTAATACTAGAAAGAACATTTCCTTTTAATGTCTACGACCTTTCAATATCAATTGCTACCGGACACTACCGCAATAGAAGAGGAGGTTTAGCGCTTCATAAAACTGGTTCATTCTACCATTTCTTTTGAAATGCCTACCAAGTCAGGGCTAACAGTTGACAATTTTTCGTGGTCTTCCACCTGATTTGTCTCTTTTCCTCTCGGACGTTGGCTCTTGACAACTCTGTTCGGTCATTTTGTTATTCCCCCCATTTTCTTGAATTTAAATACTCACTGGGTTAAGTTTGGATACTTTTGAACTTTCGATTAAAATATATTCTAATGCAACATTTATAAAACGGAGGTTTTGATTGGTCAAAACTGACCGTCAATTCCACCATCTACGCACCTGGGACAAAGTAGGTTCCCTGTTTAGTCTGGTTCCTAATATGGTTTCAAAAACACAAGTCAAAAAAGCAACATGAAATCGTTTAATTGCATTAGAATCGCAATAACAGCACGTTATTTGAATACGCGAGGGCGTCAATCTTTATTTGACGAGCAAAATATCCGTCTACAGGCTCCGCTACGCGTCGCCCGTAAACTACATTTTGGCCGTCCTCTGGGATTCAGATAATTTACTGTTATTGCTTAATTGACATTTATTTCTATTACCTTCAGGTGTTCACCATGTCTGACATTTTATTCCGAATATTTGATATACTTAAAGTGTCAATCTTTTCGAGTCCCATTTTTTGCCATTGTCCTTGGTTTATTTGTTTTGGATTGACGGTTTAGTTCTTACTTACTTTACATCAAAGAAGTCAATGGGAATCTTGATTTTTTTTTATTCAAAATATTTTGAACTAGCAATAGTTACTTGTTGCACATTGAACTTTTTCACATATTTTTTGTAGACTTCATCCAATTTGTAACAATCAAAGGAACTAACATTGCATATTAACAATGAAATGATATAGAGTAAACGAACATAACACAAAGTCTAAACCAAACAATTAAGCAACGCTTTTAATATTTTTCTTCACCATGAGGCCTTCAACAATGAGCTATTCTCATACCTCATAGTAAAATCAAGACGGCTCCTAGCACTGATCTGAGCAAAATTCATTACTAAATGTCGAGAAACGCCACATCCATTCATCTTCCCTTTTGTTCATGGCTGAGGCGTTGGCAGAAAACATATAATTTACTGGCAAAGTGTTCTTATAGCTTCTATCATCCGTTCGTCGACAAAGAAGACTCATAGAAGACTTTCAAAACATACAAACAACCACAGGGCATGGATCGAGTCAATTGCAAGAAAACAGTGGCATAATAAAGTAATGAGATGTAAGCAATATAAACAGAACAGTCAGAATAACATTTGGAAGCCACAAAATAAAATGCCAGAATTGTGTATCCTTATGTACACCATAACTGAAAAGTAAAGAGCATACATCTCTCGAACGAGTAATCTTTTTCATAGACTCCACACTGCAAGAGAGACAAACTCCAGTCTTAGATTAACAATGAATGGATATGGAGTAAATACACGTGAAACGAAGTCTTTACAAATACACGATTAAACAAAGCAAAGGAAACAACGCTTTTATTGCTCTTCTTCATCTTCAAATCACCATGAGTTCTTAAACAATGGGCTATTCTCATACCTCATTGAAAGTTCAAGACGGTCCCTAGCACTAGTTTGATCGAAATTCGTCGCTAAATGTAGAACAACGCCACGTCAACGTATCTTTCCTATTGTTTATGGATGCTGGATTGTCAACAAATATAATTAACTGGATGGGTGTTCTTAGGTGCTTAGGGGCCGTCTTGAACTTGCTATGAGGTATGAGTTAAGCTCATTGTTGAAGGCCTCATGGTGACTTCAAGATGAAGAAAAACAATAAAAGCGTTGTTCCGTTGATTATTTCTACAATGTATTTGTAGAGACTTTGTCTCATTTGCATTTACTCTATATCCCTTCATTGTTAATTTTACAACTGCTGTCATCCGTTACCGGACAAAAATACTCACAAGATGAAGAACAACAATAAAAGCGTTGTTCCATTGCTGTGTTTTACAATGTATTTGTAGAAATTTTGTCTCATTTGCATTTACTCCATATCCCTTCATTGTTAATCACAGAAAATAACATGCAAACCACCATAAGGCTCTCATCTCATCCATTGCGAAAAAACTTGGTATAATAAAACAATGAGATGTGGGCACTATAAACAGAATGGTCACAATAACTTTTTGAAATTATAGAAAATTGAATGCTAAAATTTGAAATTATGATAATGTATCCATACGAGACATTCCCTCAAGGACAAGTACATATTTACTGAAATGTATAGAGAGCAAACATCTCTCGCACGGGGATTCTTTTTAAAATGCATTTAGGGATCTAAATTCGTTTATCCAGAGAAATATTGTTACACTGATTGTAAACTCTACTATCACCCAATATTAATCACAAAAACATGGTATGGCCACATTAAAACTTCTTAATCTACTTTTTTTTTAATTATATGTCACTGATGAGATATAATTTGTCGAAATGCGCATATGCAGAAAATAAATTAACTGTAACTTCGGTATTTTGTTATTTAATGAAAAAGCTATCAAAAATTCCATATGATTACTATACATTGGTAATTCTTCAGCCTTCTCAACCAAAAATTTTAATTTACATATGTAAATAAATTTTGTTATGTTATTAATCAGATTCCCGGTCACTCTTTTAATGCAAAGATGTGCGTGAGAGGGAGAAATATTTATAAGACTGTCTTCATGATTGTAAAATATTCTAGTTCAAACAGTCTAAATAACACAAATACTATTATACTAATTCATAAAAATAAAAAAATGTGACAGTGTATTTTCAAATGACTTAAGCTTAAAATTCTGATGGACACATTAAATTTTAAGTATTATATTTTGTTTTTATCATTTTTTTTCCTTTTGCAATCACAGGGCACATATTTCAAATTCAAAAAGGCAAACTGCAAAAAAGGGAATTATATCAAAATTACAGAAAAGTTTTTTTTTTTAAAATGACTACTTTATGTCTCTTCAGCGTAGACAGAGTTCAAACATTTGAAAACCTTAAAGGGAAACATATGAAGAAGCTGACAAAGACAAAGCTACACTAAAATCTCTCAATATTCCATCAGAAGTTCTTATATCAAAATGCTCTTTAAAATTTGAAACAAAATGGATGGCCCATATTGTTTAAAAATAGTACTGAAAATGCAGATTTCAATTTATTTTTAGTGATTTAACCGATCTGATGATTAATGTATAGAAAACATTTGTATTCCTACGAAAAAATCAACCGGTTTAACCCAAAATTTCTTTTGAAAAAAAAGCCAAGACGATTGCGGTCGACAATTTTCTAGTGGTTTCACCTGATTTGTCTTTTTGTCTCATGTAATTCGGCTCTTGACAACTATGGTCGTTGATTTTGTTACTTTCCCCATCTCTACCTCTTAATGGCAGTAGACAACTTAACCAACTAATTTAGTTATTTGTGTCTCAGATAATGATTTTGAATATGATTAACTATATATACACCTAGGTTATCTTTAATTGGCTGTATTTTGTAGATGATTGTACTATCTGTTGTGCAGTATAATGTATATGATTTGCTGTTATATGTTGTTAGTGTTTTACTAAGAGTTAATAGGCGAATGACAATACACGACTTGGTTTTACATAGTTACATACAAAGGAAGAGCTACTGATGTTTCAGTATTGTACACGTTTATGCCTTGATGTAAATAACATTAGGTGTGCATTTGACAGGAGAAATGTCAATGTAATGGTACATGTAATCCTATGAATAGGTTGCAGTAAATTTAAATAATGACTGTTTTGCTAATCATTGTTCTTACTATGTGAAATGGAGTAATAACAAAATTCCCGAACAGATTTACCAAGTGCCAATGTCCAAGACACAAAAAGCACGTGGAAATTATCGACAGCAATGCTCCTGGCTTGGTATTGACATTTCAAAAGAAAAGGTGTGTTAAACCGGTGTTATAGTGTACCAAACCTCCACTGTCATTGCAGTAGTGTCCGGTATTATAACTGTATGTAATTGTAATTGTTAATTGATGTTTTGTAATTATGTTTTGTGGGTATTGTGATGACCTTACATTTTTAAGGAATGTGTGTGTGTTGAAGTGTGTCTCAATCTTTGTTTTACTAAATATAAAATACAAGGTAACGGAGATTGTACAAAATTTTATTAAAATACCTTTTCTGATCAGATATTTTCCGCCGAAGATTTTCAAGTTAATTTATTTGACCATAATTGCATGTAAACTTTTTACAGTTACAAAGTCAATATAACAATAAACACCTACAATGGCCGAAAATTACAATCACATGCCACAATCCACAAGGGAACTGCACTAGAAAAACACACTTAACAGACTAGAGACAAACATAAATAACGATATGGACTCGGGATAGCTGGACTTGGTACAAAAGCCAGCGGTAGAGTTGAACCGGTTTATGGGTACCCAAACCTCCCCTCTCTCTACAAAACTTAAATAAATTTCAATACATCTGTTAGATTTGCTAATCTACAAAAACAACGGCAGTAGAAAACCGAATTTACAAAGTCAGTAATGATCACCGAAATCCAAGTCCATAGACATGACAAAAAACGAGAACATAGAAAAACACAGACAAGACAGCACGGAAATAAAAAGACGACATTCTACTGCCGTTGTTTCAGAGCTTAGGCAATCATAGTGTAAACTCCCATGAAAACCAAATGCTCCGGAAGGGTCAGCATGTCCTGCTCAACTAGCAACACCCGCCAATTGATCAGTGAGGCATATATGGTTTTGAAAGATCTGTTGGTAGCTGATTGGTTAATGTCATTTTAGTTTTTAGTTAGCTACATGTTGATATTTTATCTTGGACCAGAAAATCTTCTCAACTGTTTTAACTTTTCTGTTACATAACAAATCTGCTTTTGTTTTATATCTAACATTAAGAATCATCGAAATGAATCTTCGTTCTTTCTGGTCGGATTTCAAAATTGGACTAGAAAAATGAAGGGTGAAATCGGCTATTTATTTCAATATGAATACATTGACCTAAATACTATCTTCGCATTTATATCCCAATGCCTGAAAGTGATTATCATATCCGTCTGTATGTATGTCAATACTTTTTTCATCTTTCCTTGGCTCAAGATGATTTCATGCATACTCAAATGTATTGCTGTTTGCCAATACTTTAGGTTTTTTGCTATGAATCAATTTTTCTGAACAAATTTTCAGTTGCGTAAAATATCAATCATTTAGTATATTCAAATGAACAGTCGTATCGTGTTAGTTCTAACAGATTACTTTTTCTTGTTCGCATATTCTATGATGCTAGGACAGAGCTATGCAAGAGAGAGATACTCCTTAGTTTTAAACAAAATTTTCTGAAATTTAGATATTGCAATTTTCCAAATAAAATCGGTTTTCGGGCCAGCACAGAAGTACTGGCTACTGGGTTGGTAAATACCCTCGGGGACTAATAGTCCACTAGCAGCGACATTG